>JACEGR010004657.1:0-84321 GCA_014170235.1 Listronotus bonariensis | reverse complement strand
TAAGTACACAAAATTTTCTTAAATTAAATCGTAACAGCATAGGTAATTATGA
Organism: Listronotus bonariensis; assembly: GCA_014170235.1. NCBI lineage: Eukaryota > Metazoa > Arthropoda > Insecta > Coleoptera > Curculionidae > Listronotus > Listronotus bonariensis. The sequence continues at coordinate 84,269 of JACEGR010004657.1, read as the reverse complement.
AGAGAATAATTGTCTTTTAAAAAATAAGGAGGCTATGATTTTTTGTTGCAATATAATGGCCATGCTGTAAAAATTAAAATTAATAAATTTAAATAAATAAAACATGTAGAAACTGGTAATTTGGGAAATTTTTATACGGTCGTGGAAAAAAAAGTATGTAACACATGTATACAGTGTTTTTTATTTTCTCATTAACTTTTACATAAATTACTATTAATTACAATTTATTTAAGGGGAGGGTAGGGTTAATTAGTATTTAAAAAGGTCCATTTTTATGTTCTTTTTTGACGACATAGTCAATATTATAATATAATATAAGAAAGCGTCTCAGAAAAAGGTGAATTGCAGTGACCATCATATCTCGGTGATGGATAATGTGAAATCAAAAATATTAAGTGTTTTCGTTAGATAATCGTTTGCCCCAGGAAACGCTGGAAGGGTTATTTAAAAATTTCAATTATCCACTTTTTGGGATCCCTTTAAATTAAAAAAAAAACGCAATTTTTAAGAAAAATATCAGCCTATTTGTTTTTATTAAAATTAGAAATATTAAAAAACTTAAAAAGACTTTTTAGCGTTACCTCGAAAATTATTCAAAGAATTAATGGTAAAATTTTCAAAAAGATCGATGCAGTAATTTTGAAGTTATGATGGTTACCGACTTTAAAAGCATGAGTTGTGGGAAACACGCTTTAAAGTTAGATTCGTCCATAAGAGTCATAGATAAGGTGGTTACTTAAACCTCCGTGTCTTCGTTCATTTTGCTTCGATAATTTCAATTTTTTACACAGTGTTCTTAAAATGTTTTTCGTTTAGAAAATGTATTTTACAAAAATTTCAAAAAAAGTTTAAAACCCTTACTTTCCCATTAGGGCACTGACTAAATGACCGTCGGCGGTTTTGCTCAATTATAAGAAGAAAACCGCCGCCGGCGGTTTTAACTTTTACATATATAAAAACCGCCAAGAATGCAAATTAATTTGTCATTTCCGGCGGTTTTTATTTATCATATTACTTTTTATTATTGATCAACAAACAAACATAATACTGGGAATCACGTTCTCTTCATAGGTAAAAAAAAAATGTACATTTTTTAGGAAAAGAAAAGCCAGGAGTATTTTAGCGGCAACAAAAAATAACTGATCGTCCCATAGAACTAAAACTAAAGTATTACCAATTATAGTATGCATGTATTGAGGGTGAAACAAACTTTAAAATTCTTACAAAAACAAAAAGTTAAGAGATTAGATATTTATAAACACGGCTTATTTCTTTAAACATTATCAACATTTTAAAACCAATTCAAGTTGTCCCATAGCTACAGGGTTACAAGAGTTGACATGTAAGCTACAGGTTCCAAGTTCAAATTCCGGATAGGTCGCTTTTTTTTCTTTTTATTTTTATTATTTTTTTTTATATTTTGTACATTTATTCATACTTTAATTTTTTACTGTCCATTATTAAATTTTTAGAAAAATATTTTTCACTTTTTAAGAATTTTAAATTATATTTAATTGCTGACTTTAATACTGACAATGACGTCCTGATAAGTTATTTCTTCGCTTTTCCTGTCTTACAATATTTTTTTGAAGTTGTAAAATATTGGATCCAAGTGGCTCTTGAAGAAGTGGCAACCCAGCCACGAAACGTTAGAATAAATACTGTTACAGACTTTCAAAAATATATTTACGTTAGAGAATTTTAGAGAGTTAGGATCATTTAATTTAGTTTGTTAATTTATTTAAATAATTTACCTTTATTTTTTCAAGTTCTTTTATCACTTCTGAAGGTTTCCGAAACCGCCCAAATTATCCATTGAGAACTTTTATGCCATCCTGTACTATGGAATTTTCGCGATATTTCTCCAGAATTCTAGATCATTCTACATTCCTCCATATTACTATAAAAGGGCGACAGAAAACTTTCGAATGATTAGTATAGATTCGACATTTGTAGTGTAAACTTCGAGACATTGACAAGTTAAGCTTTGTCGTTAATGTAACCATAGTTACGTTCGATTGTTAATAAAAGCATGGAGACGTTACTTTATGATAAAAGGTAAAAAACGAAGACACGTGTTTTTATACGAGGTGATTTGGAACAATACAATAATGGTTTTATTTGCCTGTTCCCATCCCGCTATACTACTCCAATTTGTTTTTTTAAAGAGTGCTTTAAATTTAACCACAATATTAAATAATACAACCGCAAAAACTTAATGCTGACGGCACAGCAAAATAAATCATTATTAAGGTTAGATTAACCTAAACTGTTTTTCAACGGTTTTAATTAGTTTTTATAAGAAAGACCGCCGGACGGCGGCATCTTTCTATAAAATAAGTCAAAACCGCCGGTAATAAGAAATTAATAAACATTTTCGGCAGTTTTCATATACGTAAATATAAATAACCGCCGGATGACGGTTTTCTTCAAATAATTGAGCATAACCGCCGGCGGTAGTTTAGCAAGCGCCTTTATTTAAATATCCACATAAAATATTGTTGAACACAGATTTGGAATTTTAATAACAAATTATTATCAGTATATTGAGAACACCCTGTATAAAAGAAAAATACATTTTTAAAATTTTCAAAAATGTATACTTTTTTTTATATACTAGGTGTCATCGTTCGTATATGTGCATTGTTTTATTTTTGTAAATTAATTTAAGATCAAAAATAATAATTACACAGCCCCACAAAAAATAAAAGTTGGTGGTCCGAAAAACTAGACCATGATGTCTTTATGTTTTTGAGGTCGTTAAATCTGAATCTGGTATCGATTTGACCCTATCAGGTCATGGTCAAGGTTATGTTATGGTCAAATCATCAAAATTGACAACAAACGTAATATCTTTATGTTTTCGGGGACGCTGAATCCGAATTCGGAGTCAGTTTGACCCCATCAGGTCATGATCAAGGTCAGTTTAAGGTCAAATCATCAAAATAAATTAAAAATAGACCACATACCTTATATGTTTCTCAGGTCGCCTAATCCAAATTCGGGATGGTCAATTTGACTACGAATTCGGATTAGGCGATTTAAAAACCCCATGTATCATGATTTTGGTGCATTTGCGATAATTTTTTTGACCCTAATATGACTATGAATTTATTTTAACCTCATATGGTCAATTTTGACCACGGATTTGGATACAGCGACCCCGAAAATATAAATATACCATGATTTTGGTCTATATTCAATAAAAATTTAATTATTTGACCTTGAAATGACTCTAGCCATGACCTGATATTATCAAACTGACGCCAGATTCGGATTCAGCAACCCCTAAAACATAAAGGTATCTCGTTTGTGGTCTATTTTTAATTAATTTTGATGATTTAACCTTGAAAAGACCTTGACCTTGACCGATAATGTCAAACCGACCCCAGATTCGAATTCAGCGACCCCAAAAACAAAAAGATACCATGGTCTGGTCTTTCGTACCTTCAACTTTTTTTACTTGTTGGGCTGTGATTGACCCTAAATGACCTTGACCCTGACCTGATAGGGTCAAACCGACCCCAGATTCATGGTCTAGTTTTTGGACCACCAACTTTTATTTTTGTGGAGCTGTGTTATTAGTATAGATGACCAAACTGGTCCAGAAATTATTTGTTTTTCGATAGGCTTCTAGAGCGTTGGAGTCCAACGCTCAAGGGGGAAGGGCATATGTTAACACCCAGTATAAAAAAGTATACATTTTAATTAGGTTACATTACATTAAACATTGAGATTTATAAAATACAAAAAAGTCGTGAAATGTCAAGGTTTTAAGTTATTGAAATTATAAACTAAGAGTAATTAAAATTAAAAAAATAATAAAACAATCACTAGGTAAACAGTGTTAAACTAAAAACAAATTCTGTATTTAAACTCAACACAATTTGGGAATGGGGGTAGTAGAATTCTGACTTAAAAAATACTGTGTGTTCCCATTGTCCACACAGTTTAAGGAAAGAAAGGGGGAAAACCCCTAAACCTAAATTTTGTACAACAAGTTTATTATAAAAAAATAAATAAAAATAACTAAAATAAAATTAAAACTATGACAACCTGTATCTCGGAAATCATTAATTTTTTGACTGAGCATAAGATCGTTTTATTTTGGCATAAGGAGTTTTTAGTAGCATTTTCTACAGAACTTTTAGATACACCCTGTATATTAAAGGTTAGTTGCAAGCTTTGGCAAATTTATGTTTAATAATTTTCATTTTGGTAATTAAAGAAATATGAATATGTATAAAGAAGAAATATGAAGTAATAAATTTAATATACTTACAAAAAATTTGCTACTTTTGGTAAACAACACTTTTCTCTTTACCCTTTTCTTCAGCGAAAACTCGGTACTTTCCACACAAAACAAAAAATACAATATCATAATCAAAATAATTAGTTTAATATTAAATTGAATAATATTTTTAGGGTTGGCATTGTTTGTGCTTTAACTTTTAACTTTTTATCAGGTCGTTGTAATAGTTTTTCGGTTAATTGTTTCATCAAACTATAGATAAAGGTGATAATTGTGACAGTTAGATGTCATATATGTGGGTTAATATTCATTTTACAGTACTAATTTGATTTTCTGATATTTACACAAGAAATATTAATATTTACTTGACAATATCTTAAGAGATATTAGTAGACCAAAAAATAGTAAAGTTTCCACAACAAGGGGAATAGTTTTATTAATATTTTCTCAGAAAATGCCTGCACTACACTAAAACAATGGAAGAAGAATCAAGCCTATATTTATGACAGATACGAAAAAATATTTTACATAAAACATATGTAATTGATGAGGTACACAAGATTAGTGCCTGGGCCAATAATAAAAACTTTTAAAACCTTGTTAGGGCGGTTCTTTTGATTATTTTTAGCTTTTTAGTTTCATATTATTACAAATAAATCGGTAAATATTTACTAAAAACACTACTAGTACCTCTTTTAACAGCTTTCATCGATTTGTAAGCTTTAAATAGGTGCTAGTTTCCAATTAAAAAAAAAACGATTTTTTTTAAAAGTACAGCAAAAAAAAATTACGAAAGCAAATCACGCACTAACTTCGTTTACGACAGCTGAAGAGTAAAAATATTTTGTCTCCAATTTTTTAAAAATTCGTCGATTGCGCAAATTTAAATTTACAAATTTCGAGAAAAAATGCATACACCCTGTATATTTTAAGGTTACCCTAAATAACGTAAATTATTATTACGGACAAAAAGTTCCATGCAAAGTCGTTTTTAGCCCTCCCGAGTCGATTGGCGCAAATTTAAATTTACAAATTTCGAGAAAAATGCATACACCCTGTATATTTTAAGGTTACCCTTAAATAACGTAAATTAGTATTACGGACAAAAAAAGTTCCATGCAATTTTTTGATATCTGAACATTAAATTATGGATGGTGGAGGGAGGATAACCATCTGAATGTTTTAAAAAGTGTCCGTCGAAAAGAGCAACTTAAGGTGGCGCCACAGTAGCCAGAGGAGATTTTATAACCAATGAGCATGAATTTACAAATAGAAAAAGGACAGATAGATACAAAATAAAAAAGGAAAGAAATACCAAAAATCCCTCCACTGGCTACTGTGGCGCCATCCCAATTTGCTACATTCCGATGGCCACTTTTTCAACTTATCCGCCATAAAAGATGGTTATCCTCCCCTCCACCATCCATACATTAAATGATAGGTACAAAATGAGAGCTGTCAAATTTTGACTTTTGTGATATACCAACAGAGCAAAAAAAAATGGTGTTTGATTTTGCAGATCACTGTTTGGTTTTCTCTTACTAATACATTTTTTTTTTAATTCTGCCTTGTCGCCTATGGATGTTTCAAATAAATAAATACACATTTCTCAGAAATAAAAATACTTTTTAGTAATTTCTTATGGTCACTTTTGACAAAATTTTATTTAACGCATGTATTTACAACCATATCTTTAAGTTTTTCTTTCAAGTTGTTGCAGTTAATATTCTATTTTTTAAAGAATTTTTATGATTTATGAAATGAATAAATAAAAAAAAAGGAAATAGTTAGTCTACAACTAGTGTTAAGCGTTTAAGTGGTTGCCGTCATGGATTTCGTTAAAAATTCAGCAAAGAAGCAAAACGTGCGAAGTCCGTTTTGGTTTATCTGCAGTTCAAGTCTAAATAACGAAGAACTTACGCTTTATAGTTATATATAAAGTTTCTCGAAACACTGACTATTATCCTGCTTTGTGTTATTTAGGTTGTCAGACAATGATGCCTTTTTTTCTTTTGACATCCCACGAAGGTCTATGCCTAAATACCAGAGTACCGTGGGTGTCGGGTTGTATTTCATCGTTCCCCTGTTCCGTCAACGTTGTCCAAGCACTGAAACATGTAGTTGCATTTCACAGCACCTTTTAGACAACGCGGTAGTGCCACCATGGTCGTTATTTTTAAATAACTACTACCTAAATATGTCTCCCCCGCTGGGAATCGAACCGCCGACCTCTGGCTTCGAAGATCAAAGCTCTGTCCACTAGGCCACGGGGAGACAATGCCTAATATTTTTCGTAAAATTTAATAACTAATCAGGTAATTTATGTAAATATTATTGGCCAAATTGAATCTAGATACCCATTTTTAACAGCTGTTTGACCGAATTGCAACACTGTGCTCCTTAATTTAAAAATAGTTACGAAATGAGAGCTGTCAAATTTTGACATTTGTGATATACTAACAGAGCAAAAAGAAATGTTGTTTGATTTTGCAGATCACCGTTTGGTTGTGTTACTAATACATTTTTTTAAATTCTGCCTTGTCGTTTATGGATGTTTCAAATAAATAAATAAACATTTCTCAGAAATAAAAATACTTTTTAGTAATTTCTCATGATCACTTTTGCCAAAATTTCATTTAACGCGTGTATTTACAACCATATCTTTAAGTTTTGGAAATATCGCAGAAAATATTAATTTGTAAATTTTAAACCATCTTGTATATCTAACATACAAATATTTTTGTGGAAATTTATTTTTTCATCAAACAAGACTTTTTATAAGGATTCACATTTTTTCGTAAAGTTACTAATTAAAAGTTTCCCTTTCGATAAGAACTTCCGATGACACGCTGTATTTGATACAATTTGTTCGAAGACGGAGATAAAAACTTAAAAATTATTTGATAAACTTCTTTGAAGTAAATACCAGAGTTATTAATTAATTTCCTAATATAACAACCAACAAACCAAATATTTGTATCGTTTTTTAAAATAAGAATAAGAAAAATCAATTATAATAGTCATAAAAAAAAATTGAACCGACTTCAAAAAAATTAGTAGAAGTCCCTAAAAGTTAAAAATAATAATAAAAAACAGCATGCATATTTTTTACAATCTTAAAACTTAATCCCCTTTAAAAAATGTAATATACGTTACAAATATCTTAAAAATTAATAGATTTATTAGTCTCTAAATAAATAACTGCATGACAATTAGGAATATTATTTGTCGATAAAAATTAACTATATACAAAGCTAGGGAAAAACAGAAACAAAGCTGTAGGTTATTGAAAAATTAACAAAAGCTTTAAAAAATACCTATCTAGCATTACTGCAACTATTATTTTGTGGAGAATATACAACGTGTCCAAGATAAGAAGGGCCAGTATGGGTATCTTGGAAATGGTAAGAGATACGAAGTCGGTTAAATGGGAACAAAGTTGAGGTTTTATGTGCCTAATATTATGCCCTTTGGAAACTTTTAAAATTCCAAGTAATTCCGGATATATTCGGAAAAAAACCGAAAAATTGGAAATTTGTTTTATTTTCTTCCTGGTCTTATTTATAATCGGATTTTAAAATAAATTACACTTTTGCATTGCCACTTTTTCTGCTCTATCCAATTGTAGAGTTTTATTCAAAATATCATCAACTTTATTTTTTTAAATACGGCCCTGATATTCTAATATCAAAATTTTAAGGCCGATTTCAATACAAATTTAATAATGTATCACACATTAAGATTTAATTTTAATTCGGACCTGTGTTTTTAAAAATTTGAAAAAAAAATAACCTCTGCATTTTAAGTAATTTAATTACTTTAATAAACCAACCAGAATTTAACAAAACCCCTAGCATCACTAACTTACATTTTTAAATACAGCCCTGATATTTTAATAACGAAATTTCAAAGCCAATTCACATTATATTTTAACCGTAATACCGCCCTGTATTCCCATAATTTGGTAAAAATAGTAAGCACTACATTTTAAACTAATAACTCAGTTTAGCAGAAAACGTAATAACCTAAAAATGCACAAATAATAAATGATTAAATGATTTACGTACACGATAACAATTTTTATACGGACTTTGTTTTAGCTTTTTTCTAGTCAGGTAAATCTAACAACAAGCCAAACATCTTGGATAATTTTTAGTTATAATTCATCTAAAATTTAAAAAAGCCGTAATAAGACATAAATAATTAAGTTGATGGTAGATAGTTTTTTTACTTAACATTGACGGTATGAAAGCATAGCAAAATTTTAATAAATTATTATTTAATATTTTAAAATGTAGTGTTTACTATTTTTATCAAATTCTGAAAAATACAGGTCCGTATTACTTTTATATTTTATTAAAGTAATTTAATAGTTTTTAATGCAGAGTTAATTATATTTTTCAAATTTCTAAAAATACAGGTCCGAATTAGGATTAAATCCCTATGTGTAATACATAATTGAATTTGTAATAAAATGGCCTTCCAAATTTTGATATTAGAATATCAGGATTGTATTTAAAAAAAAAGTTGATGATGGTCCTATGCAAACGAACAATCGTATTTTAAATAAAACTCTTCCATTGGATAGAGCAGAAAAAGTGACAATGCAAAAGTGTAATTTATTTTAAAATCCAATTATTAATAAGACCAGGAAAAAAATAAAACAAATTTCCAATTTTTCGTTTTTACGTTTATACTCGGAATTTTAAAACTTTCTAAACAGCATATTATTAGGCACATAAAACCTCAACTTTGTTCCCATATAACCGACTTCGTATCCCCTACCATTTCCAAGATGCCCATACTGGTCCTCCTTATCTTGGACACGTTGTATAGCTTTGTTGCCGTATTTTTTTCGGTAACCTTGTATGTAGCAAATTTTTATTGGCCATAAAACTCTTCATTGCCATCCAGTCAATTTTCTCTTCGTATATTAGAATAACAGAAAAATTAAAATGGGAACAGATTTAAAAAAAAACATTAATTATGAGATAAATAATACCGGAACGAACGCCTTATATGTACACAAGAATTACCTTTTAACACATTCTTAATAAGATTTTGTGAACTCATTTTTAGCCACATTACCTGTTATGTACACATGTGTTGTAGCACCAGTTAAGTTTGTTTAAATTACCTTTATCGACTTGTTGATTTATGCAAAGTTTATATGAAACTCTCCGAGTGTAGGTACTAAAAATGAAATATTTTTTATTTTTTTATTCTCTGTACTTAATTACCCAATTTATGGTTTGGAGAATTTTAATGGAGTAAAAATTAGAGATACCAGCCAACATTTTCTATCAAGACAAAAAGATGGTTGGTTTGGAAACCGGGCGTCAATTGGGTCTCTGTAAGTACGTTTTATTTGTTAAGTAAATTTATAAACGCTGTTATTTAATAAAATTTTAATTTACCGTTAATTATTTAGTATACGGTTTTCTGCTATTTTAATTATTTTTTAAAATATTTTGACGTACATGTTATCTATTAGTTGTCCTTAATAATAATAATAATACGAAGGCGTAGTTATGATTTTTTTATATTTTTTTATAGTAAAAATATATTTTTTTTAGCATTTGTCCACTTTACTCATGGACAATTGGGAACGTTGTATAAATATTTTATAATAAAAGAGGGATTATAAAGGGTGGTCAGGTTAGTTCTGGTTAGTCAACGTTTTTATTTTTAATCCTTTGATTACACCAGAGACACTTTATGAATCCAGTTTGTGTGAATTCTTTCTTTTATTCACTCATAAATAGAATCAGACCCTTTTGATGTTGCCAAATGCTTTCCATATTTAGCATGGTATAACTGATGTTTTTAGTCGTTTTTCTTCTTACTTTTAGGTTATGAATTAACAATTTTATATTTATCATTTTTTTTAAATCTTTATTCTCAAAAATATGTGAAAAAATGTAATTTTTACTTAATTTTACATTTGATGTTCAGTTTCATTAACTCGTTTTACCAATTTTACCCCGCCCAGCACCCCTTTTCACTCCCCGGTCCCTTAAGTTTGTTTACTGATATTTTTTTTAACGGAATATTTTGGATTTATTTAGAAGAGTGTCTAAAATATGTAAGTATCAATAATTTTAATAAACCCCTAAAATAGCAGAAAATCGTTTATTAAACTGTTATCAATTTAACATATTTACCTATTTAATAAATTAATATACAGGGGATTTTAGAATAATATGCTGTTCTTTCGGGTGTATCTAGGTCATTTTTCATTTTACATTTTTATTACTGACTTGTTTTAGTTTAAAACAAAAATATTTGCATTTAAATATATATTTTATGCATATCTTGGTAAAAAGGGTTGCATATACAGGGTGTCGCAACTCTATTAATACACCAAATAACTTCGCCCCTGTACAAGATACAAAAATAAAGTTAATTTAAAAAATGTTTATAAGGATACACTGTTTTTAGTAATATATAGTACTAGTTTTTATACAAGGTGCCTCGAAATCACTTTCATTAATATGTAGGTTTTTAAATGGAACACCCTATATATTTTAACAAATTTTGACCCTGTATTAAATTCTACATTAAAAATTTATAACACACTATACGCCAATTATTGCTGGGTATTGGGATATCAGCAGTATATTAATATACTCATTAGCAATTAAAGGGAAGAAAGAAAATAATATTTTGGTTCTAATTATTATTTTTAAAAAATTATGTCACACACAACCAATAATATAATAACAAGTAATTAATAACCTTCAATTGTAAAAACTACTAATAGGGATGTCAGCAATTTAGTTTATTTTAGACACATATTTACTGAAATGCATTAAGAAAAATAACAATATGTCAATATTGCTGATTTTTGAGTTAGGTTAGTAAATATTTATCTAAAATAAACTAAATAGCTGACTTACCTATTAGTAGTTCTTATAATGGACGATAATTATTAACATGTTATTAAATTATTTGTCACTCGGACAGTGACAGAATTATTTAAAAATAATTGGAAACATAATAATATTTTCTTTTTCACTGTTAATTGTTAATGAGTATATCAGCATACAGCTGAAATCTTAAAAACCTGCAATAATTGACGTATAGTGTGTTATATATTTTTGATGCAGAATTTAAGAGTCAAAATTTGTTATAATATATAGGGTGTTTAAAAAAACTAACTTGACAATGAAAATTCTGTTTTTGAGACACCTTTTATATTAACTAGTACTGTCAGTAAAAGAGTGTAGGTATCTAAATAAAAAAATTTTATTTTAAGTTTATTCTTGTATCCTGTACAGGGGCAAAGTAATTTGGTGTATAAACAGAATTGGGACATCCTGTGTATGTGCATATTTTCTTACTTTTTGGGCATATTTGCTCATCTCTAATTATCAGTAACTACATATAAGTAACATTTCTATCAAACAAGTATAAAATCTATAAAATAAATCACTATTAATAGATATTTTTCTATGTATACTAAGCAGTGCCAAACCTGAAATTCTTTCTTGTGAAAAGGTTAGAGAGATCTTAACTATCTTTCTAACCTTTTTAAAGTAGAAAACTTCTTTTCGCCAATGCTACGCTTGAAAGGGTGCAAAGAATTTGTAGAATTATTTTAGTTATAGAAAATATGTCTATATATCATTACACATAAGCTTCTTCAACTTAGTTAGATATTTTCCAAGTGTTGCTTTCAATGCACATTTCAAAAAATCATACTCGGATTTAAGATTCATCGACAAGTCCACATTATCATCAGTATAAGAGTTTCTTACTGCCAAGCACGGTTCTATGTTTAAATTTCAAATTCCAGGGATGTGGGAGTAATTGCCACCTCACCCTGATCCTGCCTCATTGTTTGGAACTAACAGCCCTAATCCTTTTAGATACAGGGTGGAGTAAAGTTTCTATCTTTCTTTAGTTAAGATATATTTTTTGATTCCACTCCCAATATTTTAAAAAAATTTGTTTTTTTTTATTTTTTTCAGTGGCGTTCGAGCGGGATTTAAAATCAATATTTATGATAAAACAATATAGTACGACACTGCTTTCTTTTTTCGGATCAAAAATTTCTATTTACTTTCAGCATTTTTATGCATGATCATAGAAGTCTATAACTTGTAATTCTATAGAAAATACCTTTTGGTTTTTTGAAATTCTCGTATAAAAACGTTTTAAAGAACTAGAAAAGTCCTTTATTAAATCTTTACCCTAATATGTGTCACAGATATTTAAAAAACTTTTTTATTTTATTTTACCATCCTGTTAGGACATTTAGGATATTAGGTTTATTTCAGCTTTTCTTCTGAAATAACCCAAAGATTTACGACCTTTAGGCCTATTTTGAAACACATATATATTTAGAAATAAGAAATATCAGATATTGATTTTTTTTTCTAATTTTAGGTAATTTTTGAGTATAGGTATACACCAGTCGATCGTTCAATACCAAGAAAGTAGCACTTTAGTGGGATGCAGTAATGTAGTGTTGCTACTATCAATTACCCAATAATTCAAGCTACTACACTCGCCCTACCATTGACTTTGTGAGGAGAGAAAAAGCGATCCTGCCACAAGATGGAAGATATACGAAATGATTGGAGAATTATTTAGAAAAGGTCACCATAAAAAATCTTAATGCACAAATATCGAGTTTAATTTTTGAAACAAACTCAGCAGTAAAGGTAAGTATGGGTAACCTAATTTATGTTTAGACCTTTTTGAAATATCTATAAAACGGTTATATATTATACAGAGTGTTTCATCTAAAAACCCAACGTTGTTTTATAACTTTAAAATAGAATCAATGGAAAAACATATAGGTACGCCACTCAATTTTACGTAGAATCCCTAAAAGTTTTCTACTTACATTTTTTTTCTTTTTTTAATATTAAGCGGGTTAGAAATGCCTGGCCAAAATGACAAAATTTCAAAACCCCTTTGTATCTTTAAAACGAATCAAATTAGCCATGATTTAGTTTAGCAAATCTATACTCCTTTAAAAGCAAAGTACCCCTGAGGTCCATGCCTAAACTGCCCAAAAATACATCGGCATGACCACACAGTACTTAGAAAATAGGATAAATGGTCATAAATATACAAAAAACGCTTCTACAGCTTTACATAAATATGAGTCAATTTAAAACATGAGCTTGACTTTGCAAACACCAACACTTACCCAGGACCAAAACTATCAGAAACTTTTAGTTAAAGAAATGATTTATATAAAGAAAAGAACAACAAGCTGTCAATGACAAACAAGATCTGAAATCTAACCAAATTTACCACAATCTTATTTACTAGTAAAAACAGCTTTTACATCCAGGTTAAAACTACGACAAACTGTATAATATTTCAACATAATTTTTCTGTCTGTATTATAATATAGTAAATAAATTCAACCAAAGTAAAGCAGAACAAACAATTTCTTTTTATTTTAATGATAAAGGATAACATAAAAATAAAAACCTTCCTTCCTTAAATAAAAAAATCCTACAGCATGAATACTCTTTTATTTTTATTAAATCAAAAATAAGATGTGACCCTATAACAATCTTTTTCAGGTACGTTTCTGTAAAGTTGGTGTTATGTAAGGTTTTTTAAATGTGTTGTCATGTATTGTTTGTGACATTTGTGATAAAAAAATAGTAATTTTTGTAATTGTTTGTAGGTTGTTGCTTGAACAGCAATATATATTTTGCAAAAGCCCACTACGCTGGGCGAACGTCAGATGTAAATGTAATGAAGTACAAAAACACAGTATTATAAAACACATTTTTATTTTCCACTTTTCTAAAAATATTACTTAATACATGGCCATCACATTGCGAGTACATTGTGTTGCAGTCATGTCAGGATTCGCTGCTCTATCATAATGATCTTCCACAGGATAGAAATCATGGGGTTTGACTCTAGAAAAAGTTTTTAAAAAGCCTGGCATAATGGGTATATTTTAAACATATTTGATATTAAAAATTCATATACATGGAAGATACTTACATTTTGAAAATTGAAAACCCACTCATCATCTTGTTGCAGATAAAGATAAGATTTTTAAAAGGATTAACATTTGTTTTTAAATTTCCCAATTCACTTACTTAAAAACGGACTTTATAATTTCTTCCACATTGATCCTTTTTCTTAGAAAGTTTGTTCACTTGGCATATAACCTTTAAAATACAGCTCTTACCATCTTTTGCTAGCCTAAAATAAATATTGTATTTTTTTATACCTTTCTAAAAAAAGGAAAAATTGTCTTGCTACGATATGGTCAGGCTGTTAATTTAAACGGAAATTTCAATAAGCAATTTTTATTTAAATTATGTCTTGACGTTTTGGCCTTAGTGGGCCTTCATCAGATTCATTTTTAATTCTAAGAAACAGACAGACGCTAAGAATTTTAATTTGAAAAACCTATTTTGTTTGTCGCAATTGGGAATTCAAATTAAGGAGCACAGTGTAGCAATTCGGTCAAACAACTGATAAAAATGGGTATCTAGATTCAATTTGGCGAAGAAAATTTACATAAATTACCTGGTTAGTTATTAAATTTCACGAAAAATATAAGAGCATTATTGTCTGACAACCTAAATAATACAAAGCAGGATAATAGTCAGTGTTTCGAGAAACTTTATATATAGCCATAAAGCGTAAGTTCTTCGTTATTTAGACTTGAACTGCAGATAAACCAAAACTGACTTCGCACGTTTTGCTTCATTGTAATGCCGATGTCTAGTAACTCAACCGAAGTTACTGGACACCCTGTATGTATGTAGGTAATTTAATTGAAATTGATTAAAGCTTTGATGTATATTGGTGCCTAAACGGTGAGGTTTATCGACTTTAGTAAAAGAGTACCTTATTTTGTAAGTTTTTGATTGTCTATAAAATGGCGCCTCCAGCTTTGCGATATCTGTCAAAATAAAAAAGTTATGATGTAAATAAATTTGAAGTTTTAGGTAAAGTGCCCTCTGGCGGTATTTTAAAAAAGTACTTTTATCTTAAAATTTTAGAATCTGCAAAGCTCGATTTGTATGCCAAATATCAACTGGATTGGTTAAAAATAAATGCAATATGGCAGAAAAAACCAAAATAAAAATTGAACTTTGACGGCTTGTAACTCGAAAACGAATGACATTTTGAAAAAGCTCTACCCTTATTTTATCAAGTAGAAACAGCCTCTTAAGTTTCGTGAGCGATTTTTGAATCACCCTGTATAAATAATATCTATTAGGATTATTAACTAAAAAAATTTTAATAATAAAATCTAAAAGTTTTTGGACCAATTTTTTTAAAAAGGTACTCGGTATTGGGCTATTTTCCTCTACCTAAAAAATGGGGTTAACATTATACAGGGTGTATTAAAAATTAAAAGTTTCTAAAAATTAAATATAGCACTGACCATAATTTCTTAGACCACTCATTCTCTATACTTTTCTTTACACACAATATTTAATAAAAAAATAATTTTTATTTCTTAAGCAGATCTCCTTTTATTCGGATCTCCTACTATAAAGCATCTGTTGAATTTGAATTTAAAATTATTACCCTGTAAAAAACTTTTCAATTTTTGTATATATCTCCCTCCTAGTTCTTCTGTAAATATGATGGGCCACCGTTTTCTGAAATGGTTTCATGGTATTTTGAATTTGCTTTGATTGTCTAGAAAAAATGTTTTTTTTATTAGTTAAAACCCGAAATTAAGAACTGATTAATACAAATTTTTCATCACCCAGATCTCGTGCGTGGCAGACCTTTGTTATTTAAAGCTAAAATTTGCTCCTAGTAGCTTCGGCAGGTACCAGGTACAAAAGTTAATGAATTGAAACTTAAGTTTTGTCATTTTGTAAAGGCTGAATTTTATATTATGTTCCTTTGGAAAGTAATGGAAAAATTATTTAATTTACAACTTCTTAAGTATTTAGAAAAACACAAAATTTTGCACTGACAGGCAGTATGGATTTCCACAAAACATCTACAGCTGATCCTCTTCCCTTCGTATCACTTAAACTCTGTACTTGGCTCTCTAGTTATCTATCTGATCGACGTATATCAGTTATTGTGGACGGCCATTCTTCAAGCTTTCACCAAGTAAATGCTGGAGTCCCTCAGGGGCTCAGTTCTGGCACCAACATTGTTTCTTCTTCACATCAACGACCTTCTCTCGTCCACAACTAATTCCATTCATAGTTTCGCCGACGATAGTACCCTTCACTCCAGTTTTCAGGTTCCTAAACCCATCACTAAACCTGACTTGGAAAACAAACGCAGAGCGATGCAGATATCTCTTTCGCAGGATCTTAATTTAATATTGGATTGGGGCGCCAAAAATCTCGTCCATTTTAATGCATCCAAAACACAATCATGTTCCTTGTCGCGAAAAGAGTCATCAAATACTCATCCTCTACTTATGAGCGGCCAAGTTTTACAGAGCAAAGACACCTTTAATCTTGTGGGCGTCACATTTGAAAGTAACCTTAACTGGCATAAACACATTGTATCTATAGCCACGGCAGCTTCAAAAAGCTTGGATTTCTCTTTCGAGCCAAAAAGTATTTTTCCCCTTCTAATTTATACACTTTATATGTGTCCCAAATCCGACCTCCCTTGGAATATTGTTCTCATATCTGGGGCATGGCGTCCCCACAACCCTAAGCATTCTTGATTCCATTCAAAGAAGAGCTATTCGTCTCATTAATGATCCTTCACTTACAGAAAGGCTTCCCTCTCTTGCCCATCGTCGGGCTGTGGGGATTTATCGCTTTTTTATAGGTACTTCCATGGCTTCTGCTCTGAAGAATTGTCCAGAATAGTTCCTCCACTCACGGTTCCCAACAGAGAAACTCGTGGTGCCGCGCGTATGCATCCCTATACGGTCCAACTGGACAGACCCCGAACTTCCCACTTTGTTCGTTCTTTTATCCCTAGAGTTTCTAGATTGTGGAACCTGCTGCCCGCGGAGGTCTTTCCTTCACCCCAAATCTTCAAGTATTTAAGTCCTGTGTCAACAAACTCCCTCTTACCTCGCTTAAGACACCCAAGGTACGTTAGTATTTAGGCTTTTAGCCTTCGTGGTATGTCCAAAGATAAAAAAACCTATTAAAAGATATTTTTTAGACGGCAGATACTTTTGACAGTTCTAACCCCTTGGCAGAAACACATTTTGGTGTGGCTTAATGGTCCGAGGATGTTCAATATTTCTGTTATTTAACAAGACATAACAAAAATTCTGAAATAAGCGTTGTAGTAGGGTTTCCAAATAGGCATGTCCTAAAATATTTCGGTGTATACAGAGTATCTCAAAAATGATTATTGCTGTGAGGATAGTATTTTTAATTTATTTTTTGGGACACTCTGTACACATCAAATATGTTTAGGATATGCCTATTTGGAAACCCTAAAACTCTTACTTAAGACTTTCTGTCAAATCTTGTTGGATATTGGACTTCCTCGGAGCTTTGGAGCCACCAAAAATATTGCCTGCCAAGGGGTTGAAAGTGTCAAAACTATCTAAAGACAGAGATCTTCTTATAGATACCCAAGTCACATATATAAAGTTCAGCTTTTACAAAATGACGAAAGTTATGTTTTTAATTAATTAACCTTTGGTACCTAGTACCTGCCAAAGCTCCTATGAGTCAAACTTTATAGTCTCCCATCGCTTCTACCTATATTGGGAGTAGGTATGTACTGACAAACTTTCAGCTTTTACAAAATAACGAAGGTCAGACACTCACGGGCTCTTAAGTCTTGTTTACAGAACTTTATGTAGTGTCGCCAGCGACAATAAGAGGGGACCAATGGGAACTAAGAATTTTTTGACAGACCACTATTTTGACGCCAGCGACAGCCTTTTCGAGATGAATTTTAAAAACGATGTCGCGATAATTGTGGTGTTGCAGCGACACACGGTTTTTGTCGCGGCGACACGATCCTCGTCGCAACGACAGAGCATAATTATGTTGTTCTGTTGGAAGCTTTAAGCCTCGTTTTCAGAACTACGTCATTGTCGTCAACGACAATCCCCTCCGCCATATGGTGTGAGGAAACAACATAATTATGCTCTGTCGCTGCGACAAGTTTGCGACAAATTCATGTCGCTGCAACACCAAGGCACTCCCGAACGGGCGAGTTTTGCAGTCGAAGTGGACCGCAAAGTCGATCGTTTATGGTTGATTGTCGCTACTTGCAGTTGTCATTTAACAACCATGGAAAAAGCGATTCCTTTTCATAAAAAGGCGTTTCGACTGCAACTGAACTTCTGTCGCTGATTGTCGCCTATCCCGTCGACTGACTACACGTTAGTTACAACTACAGTTGTAGTCGAAATTTATATAGTCAACTTCGACTGCAAAAAGTCGCCCGTCTGAAAGCGGCCTAATTATCATAAGCTGGCGACACGTTTTTTAAAAATTCAACTCGAAGGCTGTCGCTGTCGACAAAGAGTGGGAAAGTCTGTCAAAATTCTGAAGCTCCCCATTGGTCCCCTCATTGTCGCTGGCGACACGACATAGTTCTAAAAGCAGGCAACTCTATAAAATATAACTGGTTTAATAAAGTGTACCAACCTAGTATTTGTAACACGTTTTTGGTTCACAAATTGGATGGATTTATTTTATAATAATTGTCGTGATACATTGAGCTGTAATCCGTTAGAGACATGGGACTTTGATTGCAAAATCTTGAATAATATATCTCTGAAACGGATTAGTGTAAGCACTGATGGGTGATCTGTCAATATCATCAGTAAATGTATCGTAGGTATTATCAATATTTGGTACAAAATCCGTATCGTGCCACTTCGACTGATCATACTGCATATCGTTTAAAATCAATGGAGGCTTCCATACATTCCCAACTATTAAACACAATAATTTCTAATTAGTACTACTTATCATAATACGCTTTTAATATAATTTATTGGTAATATTTTTTTATTTTTTACACCATTCATTATTTAATATTGTAGTATAAGAGGGTCTTAATTAAGTATACAGACTATCCACGGATAGGGTTTACAAGAGGACAAATAGCTCAAGAATTTTATTTTTCGAAAATAGAGTCATTTTTATATATTTTCGTTCTGCTAACACAAATAATTTATGAAAAGAAAAATTGATTTTGTATCCAGGTCTTTAAGAAAAAAATAAAAGCATGTATTTTTCCCAAAAAGTAAACTACCTGAATTCTTATATTTTAAGGCAAAATGGTATTTACGGTATTTATTTAGAATGACGTTTGAAATCGATAAAACTATTATTGGACCATTTTCTTGAACAGCACAATTTGGCTAAAATATCTTTGTTGTTTAATATTTAAAAACGTTTTAAGATATGGCCAAACATAACCACAGCAATGCCGCACAGAGCCCGGATTCACAATGATAGAGAATAATGGGGCAGATTAATTCAGAGAAATTCAAAAGCACTTTACATGCTCTTAAAAATATAAAAAGCATTTTTGTCAAGCTAAGTTTATTCTTTTTGTATGTATACCTATATTGGGCAGTCCTGGTGGATGAACTTGTCGACAAATTGACTGGTGAAAGGTATATAACTGCCTGGGATATGCTGATGACCTCGTCATTTTTGTCAGCGTGGGTCATCTAGAGCACATATCAGGCAGAATGCAGAAGGCCATAGACATCGTTGACAAATGGTGCAAACAGGAGGGACTCTTAGTCAACCCTCATAAGACGATAACCGTCCCTTTCACAAAAGAACTGCATTGGAAGGACTAAGACCCTCCAGGCTCAACGGAGTGGAAATCCCTTTTTAAAAGAGGTCAAATATTTAGGAGTCATCTTTGACCAAAAACTGACCCAGGGACCACACTTAAGCAAAGTTACTTAGAAGGCAAAAACTACCCTGGGTAGATGCCGTAGACTTTGCGGAAAGAATTGGGGACTCAGCCCGAAGATGAACCTATGGTTATATAAAATGGTCGTCAGACCAATGGTAACCTACGGTTCAATTGTCTGGGGTGCAAAGACGCTATACAAAAGACGGCAATAAGGCAACTACAAAGTATACAAAGACTCGCTTGTCTATGTATTACGGGGGCCTGAAATCGACCCCTACTTCAGCTCTAGAAGTGCTGCTTAACCAACCGCCCCTTCACATATTCATACAAGGTGAAGTAAAAGCGGTACAATACCGTCTCAAACAAGGCCCAGAGTCCTATCATAGGACAGGAAAGGGCCATACAATGGTGATTTAAGGAGGACCAAGAAGTCAACTCACTGTGTGAGATGCCCTCGGACAAAATGGTACCAAGCTACTGGCTAAACAAAAGTATTTAAAACTATTATACCGGATAGAAAGGACTGGGAAGCAGGCCCTCTCGTTAAAGCCGACCTAATTTGGTATACAGATGGCTCCAAAACGGACCAAGGAGTCGGAGCAGGTATATATGGAGACAAACTGAGGACGAAAATAAACATCGGTCTCGGACAACACCCTACGGTGTTCCAGGAGGAAATTGTAGCCATAGATCAATGTGCTAGGGAAATCATCAGAAGGAGCTATACATGGATAAAACCATAGTAATCTATTCGGACAGCCAGGCAGCCATTAGGGCGGTCAGTTCATGCAAGATCAGCTCCAAGCTGGTGCAGTACTGCGTTGCCGCCCTGGAAGAGGTGGTTGCATCCAACAAACTAACTATTACCTGGGTACCAGAACATGAGGGCCACCATGGCAATGAGGAAGCCGATAAACTGGCAAAGGAGGGTGCAGGCAGTGCAATGGTAGACCTCGAGCCCTGGTAAGACTGGTAAAGAAGAACACCAGGACAACGTCAGGCGAAAAAAAATCATAAAGGCATACTCGCCGGAATTTACGAAAGACCTTCTGAATTACAACCGGAAGGCAGAAAGGTTGAGTTTGATCAGGGAGGCATTCCAGGATGCCTCATCTGGACTCCGCCTTTTTCTGAATTTAATATATTTTTCTTTGTATTATTGTTTGTTTATGTAAGATATGAAAATTCAGAAATAAAGACATTTATTATTATTATTATTATTAATTATAGTGGGTCAACTAACAGGTCACTGCAGACTGAATACAACGTCAGGCGAAACAAATTCATAAAGGCATACTCGCCGAAATTTACGAATGACCTTCTGAATTACAACTGGAAGGCAGTAAAAATTATAGTGGGTCAACTAACAGGTCACTGCAGACTGAATAAACACCTGAAAACAATAGCCCTGGCAGAAGAAAACCTATGCAGGTTCTGCCAGGAAGAAGAAGAAACCGCAGAACACATATAGTGCTATTGCGACGCCCTTTGTCGTCTGCGGTTTGTAAGGCTGGGTGAGGAAAAGCCTAAAGCAGCAAAATTTACCAAGGAGCCAGTTTTAAGATTGTGGAGTCTCATTAAAGAGACCGGCTTGGATAGCGTGCTCTAACATATAGATGGAGGATACACAATAAACCTGAGCTGGTTGCAGTGTTAGAGGATTACAATCCACCTCCAAGCTATTCTAATCTAATCTAATCTAATGTATATCTCCTTGTTTCAATAAAACAGATTTTCCTACTTATCTCTGTTTAATTTGTAAATTTGTGGATACCATAGTGGGTACTTCTGTACCTGTTGTATCCCCTTGACCAGAAATAAATAAATAAATTACCAATTTTGTCCAAATTTTCAGTGTAGTGTAGGTAAAACTGTGTTACCTTATTTGTGAGGGTTTATTCTACAATCAGGTGTAATTTGGAGAGTGGTATAACAGAATCATATTACTGCAATTTTATTAAATATAAAACTTTTCAACGCATCCCTCTACATTTCACCTAAAAGACGCACGGCTGCGTTCTGGTTCTGCTTATGTGGCCAGACCTTAGTCACATTTGATTACAGCTTGCAGAATTCTGGGGTAAGAGATATTTAAATAACAATAATTGATAAAATTCTTATTTGTTAAAATTTAAACTTTTTTTTATTTAATAAAATGTTGGTTACAAAATATTGTTTTACCTACACTGTTGATCTTACCATGTTGGTATTCCACAGGATGCTCCATATTTTCCGGAACATATTTCGTAGTTTTGTTTTCAGGTTTTTCTCTTTTCCTTTTATTAGGCATTTTTTCTTGTCTAAGAAAATTGGTTTAGAAGGTAATTCAAAACCCATGGCTGCAGTGTTGCCAAATACAAATACGTTTCCCATACCCACTGATGGATAAGTTAAGATCAAATACTGAAAAAATATATTAGTGTTTTTTTTAATATTATTTAAAGATTTTGACGGATGAGGACAAAAACATTTTATTAAATAAAACTTTTACAATATAGTTAAGTATAAATTATTATAATTTTATTACTTTTATTACATTTATTTTAGTTCTGGCTCTGATTCCCGTCTTCGCTCGGGAGTTGATATGAGACCCAAATAAACGTTGTTCTGACTGAAGTTCAAATACTCGACAACAGATGGCGCCACTACACTTAATTTCCAAGATGAAGGGTTGGAAGAGTCCTTATATCTTTAAAAATACGCCCTTTAGGGTAAACGGAACTTCTTGTTCGAGGGGGATAAAGGGCTATCACCATATAGGCCTTATCGTATCGGGACTCCTTTTCAACTTTTATCGACACGCACATTTTATCAACTTAGTTTTATTATATATATTGATAATGATTACAACCTTAATATCATTCTCGGTTTTAACCGGCAGTACCATCAATACTCCTATTTCAATTGCAGGAACTCACTCTCTATCACTGTTTTTTTTTTTTGAATAAAAATCTTGCACTGATATATTAAAACACGATGTTTATTTTCAAAATGGCGGCCAGAAGGAGCTTAAAAAAACAATTGCGTCCAGTATTTCTGACGTTTAAGAAAATATCACGGTTGATATGCCTTGCTTTTATACTTTCAGAAATATGAGCATCCAAATCTTACTGCGCGTTGGATAGGTGTAATGAAAATTACAGTGTGTCTACGTAAGTTGGCAGCATATGGAAAACTTTTTTTTATTATTAAATTTACACAAAAAGTTATTCTTTATAAAAGTTCTGCATGGCCAAAACCTAAAAATGCAATCATCAGATATCAAATTGTGTCAGTCATTTACTAGGTTTGGCCAAAAATGTAATTTTTTTCTTAAGTAAAGTATACCTGTGTTTTTGCTAATATCGCAAATTGTTATAAAGAAAAGATGTTTAGAATTAAAAATAACTTTGAAAGATGTAATATTGTTCATTTCCAAAAAAAAAAGATTTTTTCTGAGATAATGGTAAAAATTTAGGTTTGTACAGTAGTGCACTATATTTCCTGATTATTAATGTCATAGGACAGTATTAAATAAATTTTTGAATTAATTGTTATTAAAACAAGAAGAATGTACAATGCACTAATGTACAAACTTACATTTTCTCGATTTTTGATGAAAAAAATATTTTTTTTGGAAGGAACAAAACTGCATATTTGAAAGTAATTTTAATTCTTCTAATCTTTTCTTCATAACAATTTGCGATATTAGCAAAATACAGGTACGTTACCTCTTGAGCAAAATTACATTTTTGGCCAAATCTCGTACATGACTGACACAATTTGATATCTGATGATTGCATTTTAGGTTTTGAGTCATGCAGAACTTTTTATAAAGAATAACTTTTTTTCCGTAAAATAAGTAATAAAAAGTTTCCCATATGCCACCAACTTACGTAGACACATTGTATACAATGGATGGGTATATCAAATGCAGTTTTTTTAAAACTTGTTTTAAAATCCTTTTAATAATGATATAATATACGAGGTGTTTTATTAAAAAACTTTGTGTTATAGCTTTAAAATAAAAGCCACAAGAAAAATATAGGTACGTTACTCAACTTTGCCTGAAATTTTAAAATTTTTAAATTTACATTTCTTTTCTACCTATATAATATCAAGCGAGCTACTATGCCTGGCCAAAGTAACAAAATTTAAAAACACTATAAAGACTGTCCACGGATAGGGTTAACAAAAGGACAATGGGACTAAAAAGTTTCATTTTACGAAAAAAGTCATTCTTCATAAAAATTTGTTTGTAAAAAAGTGGGGTACTCAGGGGTTTGCAAAACTTAAAAAACATGATTTTTCTCCATGAGTAAACTACCCTTTATCCAACACTTACATATAATAATATCTACATAATTGATCAGATTTTGAGGATATAAAGTGTGTTTTGAGAAAGTCACTAGTGAGCTAAAGTACCCTTTAGCTCACTAGTGAATTATAGACAATACAAAATTTTGTTGCTGGTGTTGACAATGACAAGTAACAAATAATGGATGACGATAGGGATAACAAAAGGACAAATGGACCAAAAGTTTCATTTTACGAAAAAAGTTATTCATCAGAAAAATTTTTGCTTGTAAAAAAGGGGGTATACAGGGTTTGCAAAAACTTAAAAAAACATGATTTTTCTCCATGAGTAAACTACCTTTATTTTTAAATTTTAAGCAATATATTTATTAATTTTACAGGGGTATCAAAAAGATTCATGAAACTGATTTTGGAGTTTATCAAAAATTCTTTATATTAAATTTTTATAATAAAATAACCTAAAACTTTCATAATTTGCTTTTCAAATACCTGCTTTTTCCAAATTCGTAACACAATTTTTCAGCTGTAAACGAATGATATTAAGGCGTTTTCGCCAAATCATGGAGTTCAATAAAATTTTATATTATTGTGGTTATCGATTACAAACATTATTCTGAATAAATTTTTCTAATAACATTTTGCCTTAAATTCAAAAATAAAAGTAGTTTTCTCTTGAAAAAAAATATTTTTTAAGTTTTTGCGAACCCTGTATACAAAATCCATATTTTCTCTTCGTGAATCCTATTTTTGACAAGCAAAAATTTTTATAAAGAATTACTTTTTTCAAAAATGAAATTTTTGGCCATTTGTCCCCTTGTTAACTCCATTCGTGGACAGTCTGTATATCTTTAAAAGAAATCAAGTATCGCCACTAAATTTGTATCGAAAATCCAAACAGGTATTGCGCAATCAGATGTGATCTATTTTTTTGTTTTTGCTATTTCCTGCAGGGTTAACAAAAAGGCGCCAGCCTGTGTCTCCAGAGTTCTTTATCCTATTTAATAAAATAAATCACAAATATTTTCCTCTTTAAATTTTTATTTTAATTAAGGAAAAAAAATATAAATTATCCAAACCAAAACCACTCATGTTTTATTTTTAATTTAAATTTTACGCTAAAATCGCTTTTATGACATAGCTCAATATACCGGTAATTTGAAAACAAGGCAAAATAAATCATATAAACATTTTGTCCTAAACGTCTTGTTTTTAAACTACGGTGTGTTAAAAATTTAAAATAATTATTGTTTTTTTTTGCCAATTTAGATCTTTTATAAAAATTTGGGGAGCGACATTTATTTACCGGAAGACAGTTTTTAGCATACAAGAAAAAACAAAAATAATTTATACCACTGCATTTTTCTTTAATTTTTTTAAAACTTTTATTTAGTTTGGAGCAAATTTGATCTCTTGACTTTTTTATTTTTATGTACGGTTTTCGCGTAAATATACAAAAACTATTTCTCGGCAAGGTCATTTCGTATCGCTATTATTAAATTCTACAGTAAAAATCACCTTTATTATTTATTCTTTAATAAGAGAGGGGTTTGTATAAAAGTTGTATATAAAAAACAATATTTTAATGTTAAGTTTTTTTCCCCTGTATTTTAAAAACTAAAACGTTTAGCACATATGTTAACTTTAATTTGTTTTTTTCTATCTTTTAATGTGGAATTACCCTTTAAAATTGTTCTATGGAGTTACTGAACACCCTGTTTATTTATGTTGTTTAGCTAATTTCACTAAAAATAATCCTATATTTACTTACCTAGCTGGAAAGAACTTCCTTCAGGAAAAGTCAAATACCTTCGTTTTCTAGATAAATTCGTACCATTAGTTGCATTTAAACTTTTTGCAATATCGCTTTGTAAATTTCCAAAGGCTTGAATCACATTTTCCATGTTAAAAGAATTACGAAAAGCCATAAAAATTTTCTTTTCATTTTAAATATATGTGTTTTTTTTTAAATTAAAATTTACTAATTTACATTTTATTGTCAAATAATTTGTTTATATGAATTAATATAAATAAATAAAATTATTGTATAAGTATTGGCGATCTGATTTAGGAATTGTAACTTTGAAGAATTAAACTGTAAAATTTAGACAATGTTATTTGTCACCTGCGTGACAAATTCCGTTTTATTTGCTTAAAGTATATCTACAAATTATAAAGTTCTATAACACATAAATACATTTTTATGTTACTGAGGATGCCCTCTCGTAGATTACCGGTGTGTACAGTTTAAAGCAGCGGTTCTTTAAACAAGGGGCGCCTTTAAGTTGGTAAGGGGGCGCAATAAATTTTAAAACAAAATTATTAAAATCGATTTAAATTTTTTTTATTGTTAAATATTTAACTACCAACTTATTTTAGGTCTAACAAATTTTAACTATTCTTTAAATCAAAGGACTAATCAATGGCTGACATGCGCTTGCTTTGTAGCACACAATCTCTCAAAGTAGAGTTTCACATTGAAAATGTCGACTCTCAGTTCTTTTTCTACTTAAAGCTTATTTCAATATTTAGATTTTAACAAAGCAACATCAGAAAATTCGGTTTCACAAAGATAGGACGTGGGGAAAAATAACAAAATCCATATTGCTTTGGCTTTTATTACTGAGAAGTCATTTTGAAGTTCAAAAATTTGTCAGAGATTTAATACTAAAATCCATTTTAGTAAAGTGGTAAACAAAACGTCTATTAGGTTCTTCTCTACCAGTGATAGGCCATTAGGTCTACTGCTAAATGGATTACAAACCCAATTCCAGTCGGACACATTGATATCTTCTTCTGAAAAAACTATCGTCGAAAATTCGTACTTACGTGTTTCCAAATGAGGTAGCGACTAAAAATAGCAGGTAACTACTAAAATTAGCAGGTGGCAAATAAAATTAGGTGAAGGTAACTAAAATTTAGAAGGAGGTGACTAAAGTTAGGAGGTGATGACAAAAATTGAGGTGCGACTAAAATTAGGACATGTCTACAGAATTTAGGAGGTGGCGACTTAAATTAGGAGGTTGCGATTAAAATTAGAAGCTAGCTACTAAAATAGCAGGTAGCTACTAAAATTAGGAGGTTGCAAATAAAATTAGCAGGAGATGACTAAAATTAGGAGGTAACGACAAAAATTCGGAGGTTGCGACTAAAATTAGGAGATGCCTACAGAAATTAGGAGGTGGTGACTAAAATTAGAAGGTTGCTGATTAAAATTAGAAGCTAGCTACTAAAAATGGCAGGTAGCTACTAAAATTAGAAGGTGGCAAATAATATTACCAGAGGGCTGACTAAAATTAGAATGTGGCAACAAAAATTAGGAGGTGACGGTTAAAATTAGAAGCTAGCTACTAAAATTAGCTACTAAAAATAGCAGGTAGCTACTGAAATTAGGGGTGGCAAATAGACTTGCAGGTGGCCACTAAAAATTAGGAGGTGACGACTAAAATTAGGAAGTAGCAACTAAAATTAGAAGGTGGCGACTAAAATTAGAAGTTGACAACAGACATTAGGAGGTGCCGACTAAGATTAGAAGGTAGCAACCAATTGAGAGGTGGCGACTACAAATAAGGAGGTGGCGACTAAAATTGGGAGTTGGAGGACTTTACTTATAAATATTTAATAATAAAAAATAAAATCCAGACCTTTCGCAAATTTATTGCAAATTTTTTACACCGAGAAAGCGCCGCTGGATATTTAATATTTTATAACTTTTATTCGCAAAATGTTTTGATTATCGTAATTTATCAGAAAGCTTTTTTTACTGTAAAATATTCTCAAGATCATTGTTAATGTACAGGTGACTATTAAAATTGTTATTTAAGCCCTTCGCAAATTGTTTTGCAAATTTTATCACCGAGAACGCGCCGCGGAATATTCAATAGCTTGTATGTTCTGTGCGCAAAATGTTGGGACCATCAAAATTTATCATAGGGCTTTCCTAATAAATATTTAGAAGTATAAAATCAAAATCTAAGCCATTCGCGAGTTCCTTGCAAATTTTTACACCGGGGAAGCGCAGCGGAATATTTAATAGGTAGCTCATAACTTTTGGCGCAAAATTTGTTGACTATCAAAATATATCGGAAGGCTTTATTTATAAATATTTAGAGGTAGAAAACAAAACAAAGGTATTCGCAAATTTATTGCAAATTTTTTCACCAAGATTGTCTCCCCCGTGGCCTAGTGGACAGAGCTTTGATCTTCGAAGCCAGAGGTCGGCGCGGCGGTTCGATTCCTAGCGGGGAGACATATTTAGGTAGTAGTTATTTAAAAATAACGACCGTGGTGGCAACTACCGCGTTGTCTAAAAGGTGCTGTGAAATGCATTACTGCTTGTTTCAGTGCTTGGACAACGTTGACGGAACAGGGGGAACGATGGGTTAAACATCTAATAACCCGGCACCCACGGTACTCTGGTATTTAGACATATGCCTTCGTGGGATGTCAAAAAGATAAAAAAAACCAAGGAAGCGCCGTAGGATATTCAATGGCTCATTTTTAAATTTTTAAATTTAAAATTTAAAAACAGTCCAAAAAATCTCTTTAAATCCTATAAATAAACAAAAAAATAAATGTTTCCCATGAAATAAAAAAAAGTTTTATAATTTTTTCCCCTTTTCTTGCCCATCGTCGAGCTGTGGGAGATCTATCCCTCTTTTATAGATACTTTTACGGCTTCTGCTCTGAAAAATTGTCCAGTATAGTTCCTCCACTCACGGTTCCCAACAGAGAAACTCGTGGTGCCACGCGTATGCATCCCTATACGGTCCAACTGGACAGACCTCGAACTTCCCACTTTGTTTGTTCTTTTATCCCTAGTGTTTCTAGAATGTGGAACCTGCTGCCCACGGAGGTCTTTCCATCTCCCCCAAATCTTTAACTTTTTAAGTTCCGTGTTAACAAACTTCCTCTTACCTTGCTTAAGACACCCATGGTTTTTTTCGCCTTTTCGGGGTCATCCCACCCAGGCCCGACGACCGCCCCCTAGGTGGTGCACTGCAGCCTGAAGGCTTATTGTACCTTGACCCCTACTCCTTCCCATTCACACACCATTCATTCCATAACTTGGATGGTTGTTGCTCGGTCCGTTTGTTCACCCCGAGCAGAACACCGCGTGCCGTTGCCCAAAACCCACAATGCCGGTCACCCATCCAAGTTATGGGCGCGCACTTCACTGCTTAACTCCGTAGATCGACGCTTGCTGATACAACCGGAGCAGCCACAAGCGCGCCAGACACCCATGGTACGTTAGTATTTAGGCTTTCAGCCTTCGTGGATTGTCCAAAGATAAAAAAATATATTAAAATCTTTACTTAGATTTAAGTAATTTTGAAAGGAATAAATTCTTGAATAGGTTGTTTAGTAGTAAACTCGGAATTTTAAACCTTCAGAAGCTGCATATTTTAAGTTACATAATAGATGCAAGACCTATTTTAGAATTTTAAGCCATATACAGACTTGGATACAATCGGGACAACATTGTCGGCCGACTGTATCTTTTTCAAAAAATTTTCAGCAACAAAGTTGGCCAACATTTACAGATACAAGTGTTTCCCGTCCACACTAGTTTTAAAGCTCGTACAAACGTGCCGATGTTTTCCATATTAAATGGAAAACAGGCGACTTGCCGATTTCTTGGATGAAAACGCTCACCGATGTTACCATGGCGTTTGCAACAAGTCGACCGACCGATGTGCAACATTCAAGATACAGTCGGCCAACAAATGTTTTCGCCGATTGTATCCAAGTCTGTACGTGGCTTTAGACATCATGCGAAACAGTTTCTGAGGTCTCAAAGGCAAGGGAGAAATTTAGTAAACCATGTATAAAGGAATAAATAACACAAATCATAATATTTTGTTTTTTTTTTTGTTTAACAATAATAAACGGATAATATTTCTTGGTACGATGTATATCAAACAGACTTAACAGTATCCCTATACCGAAATTTTCCGATACATAAATCTTAGTAACGGTACTTCTAATGTACTAATAGATTCAATTAGTACCTTTATCAAATTTTAAACTAGTTTGTAGTTTTTAGATCATAAAACTATTGCTGATGTTAAAAGTGCAATAATGGTAAACTTTTTCTAATATCATTAATTTTTATAACAATTTTTTAATCCAGTATCACGTCGCGGGGGAAAACGATTTGCAAAAGATATTTCTTTCCAATTAGAAAGGCGAAATGAAACTGCTTTGTCCAGAAAACGAAGATATTTGGTTTTTCCTGCTGGAAGTTCATTTCAAATCGGTAAGATCTGGTGTCAAACATGTGTTTTATATTATTTTAAGCATAATTTATTTTTATTTTTAAATCGTAACTAGGTTTTTAAGTAGAAGTAGTACCCATATTTATTTGGTGCGTAAAGGTCACAGCAAACACTATTTGCCGGCAATATACATTTTTCATATTGGCATTGATGATAAAGCATTGGCAATTGGTGGCAATATTATGCTAACATCTGATACACATTAAAAAGTCAACCCTAAATAAACACTCAATTGCTAATAAATTTTACACGCAGGCGTATTGTCGGCAAGCATAGAAAAATGGCGGCATACCAATCCTGATTAAATAAAGCATGCTTTTTGTCGCAGGCAAATAAATATTGGTTTTTACAGGCAACCCTTCAACGCATATTTATACTTTTCAAACCATATTAATACCATTGGCATTTAACTAACATTAAAGCAATTTTTTGATCTATTTTATTTATAATGGCAGCTAAACAACATTATTTTATGTTTTTTACATAATTTAAAGAAAATGGCCGTTTCATAACATTTTATTGTTACAAATCATGCAAATAAAAACTAAGTTAAACAAAATGTATATTATGTATTTTTAAAAGAATAAAAATAAAATGTTGGTAAAATTAGCTAAGTTAATTTCGACCGAAAGTGAAAATTTCAAATTTCCCGCTTAGCCTAAATACAGATTGGACGATTTTGACAGATGAAGAAAAATCGCTTTTTACCGCTTTGTGCAATCGTTTTCCGAAAGATCCTCTTTGTTTTCTTTGTGGTTTTCTAGGTTTTTAGCTTCTTTTTTAAAGAAAAGAGTTTTCTAATAGACATAATTAAGTGTATTCATAACCTAATTAGTGTGTGTTTTGTGATTGATTGGTGATGCCTAGTCGAGAAGGCGAGTTATTCAAGTAGACTGTTAGGAGTTGTAAACATTTTGTTTAAAACCTTTTTAAGTTAGTAGTTACTTAAAAGATATTATGAACTCAGAGAGTTGCCGTTTTAAAAGTTTTAAGACGTGTTAATAAAAATATGATATATATTTAATAGTTTTTCTTTTTGACATTTAACTCCTTTAAAATATTTCCCTATGTTTTGGATCTGAAAATTGAGTGTAAGTGTCCGTTGATTACTTACTATTTTAAAAGTGTTTTCTTTGATTCACTATATTTTTTTAATTTTATTACATACTTTTAATTTTTTATGGTTTATTGTTACTGTATAAAAATTTATATTATGTAATTTTTTTAATGATAAAGTTTTCCTGCCTTTATTTCCATTTTTTTCGATTACAAAATTCTAAATATGTTCTTTAACTTCTTTGGGACATTCAACTTATAAAATTTGTGCAATACTTATTTAGTGATAAATTCCATTATCCTAAACGCATTTTTTGTCATAACTTATTAATGATGGATGCCATCATCCTAAACGCATTTTTTCATCATAACTTATTATTGACGGATGCCATCACATTATCTGCAACACGTGGCCCAATAACGGCCAATTGCCTACTTTTGTGTCTTTTTGATACCTTTTTGCCAATGCCTTGCCATTAAAGAGTGTTGACAATGCCAGTAAATTAAATGTACATGGCCGGCAAAAATATTATGTTGGGGTTGTCATTTTAATACACAGCCAAACACAAAAACAAATAGTTCTGACCTGGGGCTCTGGTTACAGTTACTGTATGCCTTTGGGTTCGCTTAAACTGAATTTAATGTCCACATGACCCGGCCACATCTAGGATTAAGAAATTACGTGTACAGTATGGTACAAGTGTGCAACAAATGGGACACTTTTTTATTTCCAGTTTGTTCGAAAATTTTATTTCTAATAAAAGTTGGTGCATGGTCCCAAACTATATTGGCAGTAGGTAGTTTTAGTTAAAGTTCAAATATACACAGAGTAGGTTCAAAAATTAAAATTGGTTTTTCTTTTATTTCTAAAAAACAAAAAATGTATGTAAAATGTATTTAAAATTAAAAACTTTGCTTAAATACCAAGTCACGGCCTCCTATTTAGAGTTTTGAATTTTTGGACGTTTTTGATTTAACTCTTCATAATACAATTTTTTATTATTCTGATTTAATTTTTTTAACAGTTACGACTTAATTAAGTACTTTGAAAACAAATTTGTTTTAAATAATTTAAATTTTTAAAAAATATTTAGCTGTTACTGCTTAAAAAACCGTTTTATCGCATTTATGCGCAAAGTTTTGATAAAAAGGAACAGACATAGGTAGGAAAATCTGTTATACTTATTTAAACAAGGAGATATACACTACGTTTATATCGAATAGTTGAAGCTAGCTTGAGTTAAAGCGGCTTTTAAAAGTGGCTTGAAAAATCGATATAAACGCGATTGAAAGTGACTTAAATCGTTCAAGTCAAGCCTGAAAATAAGTAGGGTTGACTTCACTAAAGCCGATTAGAAACACGATATAAACCATTTAAGCGGGCTTAATCAGTGCCTGACTTCAGATGAATGCTTCCTCGAACGTCATCAGTGTCAATTTCATATGTGATTTTAACATTTTTATACAAAATATGAGTGGAAAAACAGGTGAAAAAACTTTAAAACACGCTCACACCAACAACAGCACACAAAACGGGACAAATTAAAAAGTGAGGTTTGTTTTCCATTTGATGTCTACTGTGAAGTTGGAAGCAAAACTGCCGCATGCGTACGACGATGGCCTGAAATGTGCTTGACCTCGATTTTACAATCGACTTTCAAGCCACCGAACTAAACACGTTTACTTGGAAATCGCTTTAAAGCCGCTTTGTTTTCAAGCCAGCTTGAACTATTTGATATAAACGTAGTCATACATACATAAAACAATAGACCTAGCTTGACAAAAATGCTTTTTATATTTTCGAGAGCATGTAAAGTGCTTTTGAATTTTTTCGAAATGAATCTGCTCTCGCTTTTCTCCATCATTGTGAATCCAAGCTCGGTGCGGCCTTGGTGCGGTTATGTCTGGCTAGACCATAAAGGATAATTTAAAATATTTAGAGGTCAGATGCCCAAAAAGTAGCAAAGGCAGTGCCATTGTACCTAAAATGTCATTTACTATTGAAATAGGTTAAAACTATACCAAGTGTGTTATTTAAAATAAGAAAGCCTAAATTTACTCTATTTTAAAGTCAGAACTGCATTTTTTTGATCGCATTATGAGCTCATATTAGTAAAAACAAATTCTCTAAATTTTAGTATTTTGTTTGACATATCCTTCGCTGGGAGTGGGTTCGTATTTTGTATTTGGTCACACTGCAGCCCTGGCTTGGGAATTACCATCGACCCCTTCTTTTTATAAAAAGGAATTGAAAAAGAACCAGAACCAACCACTACCACTACTACTACAGAAATTCCTCATGGTAGGTATTATCTAATTTAGGTAAATAATAAGGTAATATACTAAATTAATATACAAGATGTCCCGAAATAATTGGACAGAATTTAATGGCATATTCTACGTCAAAAATAGGCCGTAGTTTTCTATATAAACATATGTCCCGAAACGCTTTCTTTTAAAGATACAGGGTATTAAAATGTTAGGGATTTTTTAATCATAATTTTTAAACCACTGTTAAAGGTGACGTTCCGTAAGTTAACCACTATTCTTGGTTTTTATGGTTTCCGTTCCTTAACCTCTCAATTTCTAAAATCTGGTTAGATTATGAAACGCGGTTTCTCAAAATTTTGGTTTTAACTGTCAACTGAAACTACCAATCAAACTGCGACTCGTTCCGTAAGTTAACCAAGATATTGGTTTTTTGGTTTTTCTGGTTCTGGTAAGGTTTTAAAACGGGGTTTCTAGACTTTATTTCTGAGAACATGCTCATTGGTCGAAGAAGAATTTGCCTTTTTCTTAACCAATCGGTACGCGAAGCGAGAAAAAAAACTGCTAGTACCTTTTGCTGTTTTGGCTATTTGCACGGCTATGCGGAAGAGCTATCTCTACACGCAAATGCTTTAAGGTTTGTTTTTCTCGTGGATTCGATAT
This sequence comes from Listronotus bonariensis, assembly GCA_014170235.1. Taxonomy (NCBI): domain Eukaryota; kingdom Metazoa; phylum Arthropoda; class Insecta; order Coleoptera; family Curculionidae; genus Listronotus; species Listronotus bonariensis. The sequence continues at coordinate 49,673 of JACEGR010004657.1, read as the reverse complement.
TGTGTATTGGATTTTTTTGTTATAATGTCGATATAAATACTTCTTTATGTTGAATATTTTTACTTTTGAGTCCGTAAAAAAATAATATAAACATATATACAGGGTATTTACTACTGTACCAAACTTTAAGGGGTGATTCCGTATATCGTTTTACAGAAAAAAGCTCTTATGAACATAGGTCCGGACTTGATTTTTTGTTCAGAAAAACAAATTCTTATTAAGCCGATTTGGTTTAAATTTTGTAGAGTTGTTTTAAGTAATAATGCGCTTAGTAGGCTCTAACTAGATTGCAATTATTGTACAATGGCGTCTAAGTGGGCACCACAGATAATATTAAAAAAAGAACTTACGACACTGACTTTTTTCCAACTTTAGGCTTTTATGGTTTATGTGAATTAAGATTTCAAAAAAATAAATAAATAAATAAAGGCACTTTGACAAAAAGGAGGAGTATTTTTAGTCGTTTGATCAGAAAAAATACAAAAGTATAAAAAGCCAGTCTGTGGGGCCCACTGAGACGCCACTGTACAAAATAATTTTAATCTAGCCAAGGCTACATAGGCGTCTTATTATTTTAAAACCTCTGAAAAAAGATTCAAATGCAAAAAATTGGGTTAATCACAAAATACTAATTTACATAAACCAAAGAGTACAAAACGAACCGCTTTTTCCGATTACCGCTGTCAAACCAATATCAAACCGCTATTTACCGGTCGGTCAACTTTGGTTAACTTACGGAACGTCACCTAAGACATTTTTACATGTGAAATAAAGAAAAATCTAGTGGCGCCCGCACCACATTTGTATGGAATATTTTTTATTAAAAAAATTAAGCGCTACTGCTTTTCTCTAAAATAAAAAATATTTTTGTAATTTAAAATTCATTTAATGTAATAATTGAACAAATATGTTTTCTTGACTTGCACGATGCACCGTTTTTAAAGAAAAAAAAACAATTTGATTTATCACAAATTTGTTAATAAAAGCACAAAAATAATTTAAAATTTAAAGTTTTTATTAAACGGTTTTACTTAATTTGATTTTATTTATTTGTTTCTTAATATTTATTTTTTTGTTTGACCACAACAAAATATGGCAAGTTTTTTAATAACTACTTCTAAGTAGTATTTACTTTAAAATTGATGTATAAAGTATTTGCTACATAGTGGGTAGTATCGACCACTGTTCTTTTACTTTAGCCCTCTATGGGGCAATTTTTTTTTCTAAAACGAATTTATATTTGAGTGGGGTCTTCTGTAGGTTATAAGGATCATGTGTGTACCTTTGACAAAGCTCTTCGTGACATATGAGGCGAAATATTTCAAAATATTATGCAATTACATAAAATTTTAAATTATAATATTATGGTAATAAAATATATTTACTGGAAATATATGAAATAAACAATGAGTTTTGGAATACGTATAATCAAAAAACTATAACAAAAATACAGAAAAACACTACATTTACACAAAACTCTTCATTTAAAAATGATTTTTTTCTTCTGGGTCTCTTAACGTTCCTTGGGAGAGTACAGGGTGTCTCACCGGGAACAGCCGCGTTCGATTTCTTAAAAAGTTCTCTTTGTAAAATTTTGAAAATTTGATAACATTATAAAGTCAGTGGGAAACATACGACTAAAATATTTTGACAGCTCTATCACTTCCGGTTATATCGAAAGGTTAATGTCAACTTCCTTATTTTAAATAGAATATAAATTATTTAGTTTTTAGATTCTGCCTAAAATTATACACATAATTTTTGTATAATGTTCTATACCTAAGTCCAACCGTTTTTTACTTTATATTTTAAATTTTATGTCAAAAATTTCGTTTGCAACCGATTACATAACCATCAATTTCTTCTAAACAAAAGCTTTTAATATGAGTTATGGTTGGTTTTCTGGTAGAACTTTTTTCAGCAGACTGTATCGATATTTTCACAATTAATAAATAAAGAGTGGTCAAAAATAATCGTTTAAAATTATAACGACAAATGCCCTAAAAGTCAAATGAAAGCCCCTATTTTTATTTCCTTATCCTATTAGGCAATAAAAATTAGGGTTGGTTTCTATAACGATGTCTATTCCAAAAATTTATAGATTTTAAGATATTAACGAGTTGATATTGATCTATTCTAACAATTCATTTAAGTACGGGTAGGTACGGGCTAGTTGGCTGTGACGCCGCATTTTCTTACCAAGGCCAAACTAAGCCGTGCTTAAAGGCATTGTTAGAATAGATAAATAATAAAATCCTAATATTTTAAAAATATATATTTTTTGGGATAGAGATCATTAAACAAACTTATCCTTATTTTGATGCTTAATAGGATAAGGTAAAAAATAGGGGTTTTCATTTAAACAAATTGACTTTTAGGGTTTTTGCTGTTATACTTTTTGCGATTATTTTTGACCAATCTTTATTAATTAATTGTAAAAATGTCAATACAGTCTTCTAAAATAGTTATTTCTCTACAAGAAACCCAACCCCAACTCATAATAAAGGCTTTTGTTTGGAAGAAATTAATGGTTATGTAATGGCTTGCAAACGTCATTTTTGACATATAATTTAAAATAAGTCAAAAAAGATTAAACTTAGGTATAGAATATTAAACATAAATAAGGTTTAGAATTTTACGCAGAATCTAAAATGAAATAATATCTAGGGTGTTCCATTTAAAATAAGGAAGATGTTGTTCATTACTGTCTTTATGTGTTAGCAAATCTTCAAAATTTTTCAAGGCATACTTTTTGAGACATCGATCGCGGCAGGTCCCGGTGGGACACCTTGTACATTTCCACCAAAACGACATAAAACTTAAATTTTTGCCTTTGCTAAAAAAGACTGAAACTTGCCAAAACTCAACTATCATTAGTTATGACATGCTTGATCTGGTGGGGATAAGTGGGTATACTTATAACCACGGGCTCTACTAAAACATTTTGGTGGGAAATTATTATCCCAAGACCTCAAGACCTATAAAGGGTTAGTGATTCCTTTCTTTAGGTCGAAATTAGGTTATAGATATTTTAAACTATAAAATCGCAATACCTACAACACTACTTCATGGGTCCAAAAGTTTCAAAATAAGTTCCATTTAAAACTATAATTTGTGCAAGTGATTTTCAATGCAGTTTGTTATATCATTTTCGTACTTATCTCTACTATTAGTACAGAAAATGTTTGTGTTTAAAATAATGGCTACTCGAGGAAACGATTAATGTGTGTCTATAAATTTTCTTTTTTCTTACTGGCTGACATTTTCACGTCACAAAGACCACCAAAGCATTTAAACCTTGAAAAGCTACTAAATGTAGTTTCTAGTGAGTTGGTATTTTTGTTTCTATAAAAGTTGGCAGTTACTATAAAGTAACTTTTTCTAGTAATTTTAACTTTGTAGTAATTTTAATAGGAAGTGGGAAGTATAGTCCACCATACAGTAGCTTTTCAGAGTAGCGGGACAGTTAATTTTACCTTAAATATTCCTACAAAGATCCATAACTTTAAAGGAACTTCTAAAGTCGCAAATAAATAGAAGTTACTTTCACCACTACTATATAGTTATCAAAACTTTAACGTGATTAACAAGTAACGCAACGAGATAATTGCGATCAATAAATATAACTTTACTATATAATTACTACAAAAATTCTAAATAAAAGTTATTAATAGTATTAAGTCGCTTTTATAGTGATAATTTTAATATATCAGGCCTCTTGCACTACGGACGATCGATTCGCCGACCGGTCGTGTCACCGACCGGCAAAAAAATTGGGATTATTTTACACACGGTACACCGGTCGGTCGGTTACTTGTCTTCTATATGAAAGCCAGTGCTGTACTGTCATTCGACGTAGCTAAACGTTATCGGTTTGTGTGCCTTTTTAAAAATGAAACGTGCAAAGAAAATCGCACTTGTGTATTTAATGTGGCGAAGAAAATACAAGAAGGTATTAGTAAGATAATTATGGATTCATCCATTGGTAGCAGAAAGAAGTGCAGTAGGAGCATTTTATACCTTATTTGGAATACTAAGAAAACATGAAGCAAAATTTTTCAATTACTTTAGGATGTCTGTTGCAACATTTGATTATTTACTACAGCTTTAGTTTTATTTCGATCTTTAAATTCGTCACTCGTCTTGTCCCATATCACTGGCTTTTCTTCTATTGCGCAAATGAACGCTTTAATATCAAAATTTTCCATTTTTAGAATTAACACCATGCACGATATTAAAAATGAAACTGCGACTCTGTACCACGGCGCCGTAAAAATCCCCGTTCGTGGGCCAACAAGCATAAACTTGCATGTAATGAAACAAATGCGCCGGCTGATTAAACGATCGGCGACCGTGTGTTCGCCGTCTGAATTTTAATATGACCGGTGGCCGGTCGGCAGAATACCCTGCACCGGTAAGTGTGTAAAATTGTATTTAAATGTACGTATAATATTTTTATCCGATTTTTTACCGGTCGGTCAAACAACCGGCCGGCGGAATGATCGTTCGTGTGCAAGGGGCCTCAAGGTACTTATTCAAAGTTAACTTCTTAGTTGACGGAACTTTGAAGCTGCTTGGGATTAGTCAAAATTCTAATGGTCCCAAACATATTAATTACTTTACAAAAACAATCAACAAAGGCTCTAGTTTTGATTAATTTTCAGATATAGATTTCTCAGAACTAGACCATGGTGGCCACCATAGAATAAGCCCAGATTTCTCAAACTGGAATAGGCCAGATGAAACCTCTTATCAGAAAATTGACCATGGATTTCCCAAATGGCCGATTAATAACTACAATAGACAGCCTGTTAGTACATACAACAATCCATTTTTGAATTTTATTAAGAACTCCAGGTACAATACTTTACCGGAATCGGAATATGGGTTTGGTAATAATCGATTTTCTGAAAATAGAGAAAGTTTGATAACATACGGAAATAATAGAAGGTCTTCTGCAGAGCATGTTCGAACTTTTAGTAAAAATAATAATTTTCAAAGGTGGGTAAATGTTATTTATATATTTTTATATACAGGGTAATAGTTGGGTAGTATTCGAATGGGTACTTGCTTTTCTGAATCGTATTCAGAATACCTTAGGCTGGTAAATACTTTGTGTGTTTGGTATTCGGTACTCGGCAGAATACTTTTTTGGTCAGTATTCGGGATTTTGTATTTAGAATACCGTTTTTAAATTATAGTATCCGAATCCAATTTTTGAGTATTCGAATACCAGGACTTCAGGTATTCGAATACCTGGATTTAAAGTATTCGAATACCGAGATTGTCAGTATTCGAATCAGTGACGGTGCCAGCTTTTTTCTTAGTTAAGCGATACCCGGCAGAAAAATTTGAAGGGTGGACAACAAAATGTGCAAGTGCAATTACAAAATAAAATAGATGCAGAGCATTTTAAAATTTAGTAGGTATTACATTAACTAAAATCAACAAATTGTTTTACCGAAAAATGCTTTGTCCTTTTTAACAAAACTCGGATTCTCATGACAACTTGGCAACAGGGCAAATTTGCAGGTTAGTGACGTGCAACGGATTTTAGATAAAACATACTTTAAAATTTAGTACTTTTAAACGGCCCGCGAACGATTTGCACACTAATGTTTGGCCAGCAACATGTCAAAGGTTGCTCATACCTGATTTACACCATTAATAAAGGTGTTCGTTCGGGGTCATTATGTGTTATTTTTTATAAAGGTTAAATGAAAAACAATAATTTAGGAAAAAAGTGTTCTATTTTGATCACTGTTTGTTCCATTTTATTTTATATTTTAGGTATAATCCGACCCGATCTCAGCTTACAACACATATAGATCCTATTTACTATCCAGTTCATAGAAGATCAAGACGAGACCTTTATAGAAAAATAGAAAATTTTCTTACGGCGTATGTTTTAAAAATTATTCATCGCTTTGTTACTGTTAATAGCATTTTTCACATCCAGTTTTAAAAATATAGTAATTGTCTAGAAAGTTGCGACAACTCTGATTTTGACAAAATTTGGTATACAGGGTTTTTTGGGGTGCTTATCGCGAATCTGAAGTTTTTTGAAAACGTTTCGTTCTCAAGATATCCCCATATAACATTTTTTGCCGGCCATGTACATTTAATTTACTGGCATTGCCAACACTCTTTAATGGCAAGGCACTGGCAAAAAGGTATCAAAAAGGTACGAAAATGGGCAATTGGCCGTTATTGGGCAACGTGTTGCAGATAATGTGATGGCATCCGTCATTAATAAGTTATGATGAAAAAACGCGTTTAGGATGATGGCATCCATCATTAATAAGTTATGCCAAAAAATGCGTTTAGAATGATGGCATCCATCATTAATAAGTTATTGGCAAAAAAGATAACAAAAAGACACGACAGTGGGCAATTGGCCGTTATTGGGCCACATGTTGCAGATACTGTGATGGCATCCATCATTAGTTATGATGAAAAAATGCGTTAAGGATAATGGAATTTATCATTAAATAAGTATTGCAAGTAGAATGTCCCAAAAGTTAAATAACATATTTAGAATTTTGTAATCGAAAAAAATGAGAAAAAGGCAGGAAAACTTTATCATTAAAAAAATTACATAATATAAAGTTTTATACAGTAACAATAAACTATAATAAATTAAAGGTATTAAAAATAAAAAGTATGTAAATTTTTTTAAAAAGATAGTAAATCAAAGAAAACACTTTAAAATAGTAAGTATTTAAGGGACACTTACACTCAATTTTCAGATCCAAAACATAGGGAGAAATATTTTAAAGGAGTTAAATGTCAAAAAAACTATTAAATATATATAATAATTTTCAATAACTTTTTAAAACTTTTAATAAGGAAACTCCCTAATTTCATATATTTTTTTAAGTAACTAAAACTTTTTAAACAAAATTTTTACAGCTCCTAACAGTCTACTTGAATAACTCGACTTCTCGACTATTCATCACCAAATAATCACACAACACCGCTAATTAGGTAATGAATACACTTAATTATGTCTATTAAAAAACTCTTTTCTTAAAAATAACTAAAAAGCTAGAAAACCACGTAGAAAACAATTGCACAAAGCGGTTAACAAAAGCAATTTTTCTTTATCTGTCAAAATCGTCATATCTTGTATTTCGATTAAGCGGGAAATTTGAATTTGTCACCTTCGGTCGAAATTAACCTAGCTAATTTTACCATCATTTTATTTTTATTATCTTAAAAATACATAATAAACATTTTGTTTGACTTAATTTTTATTTGCATAATTTGTAACATAAAATGTTATAAAAAGGCCATTTCCTCTAAATTATGTAAAAAAAACATAAAATATTGTTGCCATTATAAATTGCCATAAGCTGCCATTATAAATAAAACAGATCAAAAAAATTGCTCTAATGTTAGTTAAATACCAATGTTACTAATATGGTTTAAAAAGTATGAATATGCGTTGGAAGTTTGCCTTTAAAAATCCAATAATTATTTGCCGGCAACAAAAAGGCATGCTTTATTTAATCAGGATTGGTATGCCGCCATTTTTCTATGCTTACCGGCAATTCGCCTGCATGTAAAATTTATTGGCAATTAAGTGTTTATTTAGGGTTGACTTGCCACCATTTGCCACCAATTGCCAATGCTTTACCATCAATGCCAATATGAAAAATGTATATTGCCGGCAATTAGTGTTTGCTGGGCCATTATTAAAGTTACAAATCAAATTAACCCTATTTTTACTATAACGGGTGACAACGAAATTACTATCCAACATTTTATTTCTTTCAGTAAATTAGTAAATTTTAGAATGTTATAGTATGTTACTAAATACCAATTTTTGATATTAGAGTTTCTGCCTATTACTTGTGGTTTAACCGAAAGTGATAAAAACTTTGATATTTTAAATGAAACACCCCGTATATTTTTAAAAATTTAAACTCTACAAGTCAGCCTAACATAAAACATTTAGTATATTCATAGCCTATCTCTTTTATTTTTAGAGAAAACGGAGCTTAGAAAATCCAAACTACCTCACAATAAACAGTTTCTGGGATATTGTGTCGTCGTTTGGACCTTTTTAAACGCCGTTTGCTCTAAAACTAAAAATATAATTACAATAATAAATAAAAATTAGAAATAATTTTGAATTTGTCAGCAGAATCTTCACCTGTGACTACATTTACATTAAGGGGACTTATAAATATTTTTTTATTTGAAAAAAACTCGGAAAAACAAAATATACTCCTGTTACAAAAATATTTAAAAGTGGTAGTGAAAGCGCCCAATGATACCATATGATATAGTTAAGACCATATTTATTTCATTCTGAAAGCAATGTCGCCAAGTACATAAAAAGTGATTAAGCAAATAAACCCTTTTGTGAACAATGATTTATTGCAGCAAAAAACCCGACGACTACGCCACGCGCCACAGTTTTTATAGCAGGCCAGAGATGAAATAAGAAGGTGTTTTTTAGTACGTGATACGTGTTTTCGCAATGTTTTTATTTATTTATCTAAACAATATGTAATCAGGCTCTGTCAGAGGCTATATGCTTTCAAAAGGTTCGTTTACTTATCATTTTTGTGTACTTGGCGGCATCGCTTTCAGAATGAAATAAATATGGTCTTAACTTTATCATGTTAATTTTAGGTCGTTTTTGAAAACTAAAATAATTTTTAGAAAACAGTTACTTTTTGCTTTTCTACAATGATTAATAACTTCTTTTAGTCTAGAGAAGTATTTTGAAACAAAAAAGGCACAGTGTAGTTAAAAAATTGCACTTACTCAAAGAGATTATATTCGTGTTTTAAAATTTTGCGAAATACAAAGTTAAAAAGCACGCTTTGGGAATCAAAAAGTAAAACAATTATTATACAAATGCGGTTTGACGTGGTTCGCTGATAATAGCAAAACTAAAATGATTAATACATTTTTTCTTTCGTTACTCATGGTGAAATAAGGCCAACGTTAGTGACATCTTAAAAAGTGATACCATATGGTATCACTGGGCATTAATGGGTTAAAATATTTAAATCTTTAAAAATATACAGGGTGTTCCATTTTAAATTTGAAAGTTTATATCACTTTCAGTTAAACCGGAAGTAGATGTTAGTAGATGCTGTTATTTCTAAAATTGTCATGCGGTGATATAATATAACTTCCCCAAATTTAAATTCGGTTGAACTAAAGGATATAAATTGCTGGATAGTAATTTCATTGTCACCCCAGTCACCCGGTATTTCCTCTTCTTTTTGCAAAGAATTCTTGATTTAAAGCTAAATTGGCACACAATGTTTGTTTTTTAAAAACTGTTTTTCTATTTATTTTTCACCTTTTACCATTAAATTGTAAAGCTTTACTTTTAATCATTTTAATCGCAGTAGCCTTTTGCCGCCATGGTTGCAGCGTTTGGGGGTTTTAATTTAATAAAAAAAAGGTACAAAATAAAAAAAGACATGTTTTAAAGGGTGTAAATTAAATATGTGCCACTTTAGCTTTAAATCAAGAATTGTGTGTTTAAATTTTAAATCTACTCATGAATATCTCAAGAATGAAAGGATTCAGCGCTCCAAAAAAACCGTAAAACAAATGTCGTAAATTAGAAATTCTAGACAATTACCAATAGTAATTTATGTAACAAAGGCATAAAGTGATTTTTTTTTACGAATAGGAAGTTTGACAGCACGAGCCGTTAGGCGAGTGCAGCAATCCATAAGTAAAAAAGACACTTTATGCGTGTGTTATACTATATTTTTCCACGACCATAAAAAATTTCTCAAAATACCATTTTATACATGTTTTATTTATCTAAACGTATTAATTTTAATTTTTGCAGTACAACCATTATATTGAAACAAAAATCATGGCCTCCTTATTTCCTAATAGACAATTATCCTCTTTATAACTATAAATTTCTTATTTAATTTTAGAAAATTGTATGTACTTACTTTTTAACCCGCTTTTATTAACTTGGGTTGTAACTATCTATCAATCTATCAATCTATCAATCTGGCTGGCTATGTAACGGAATCTTTGAGCCTAATTTTAACCAACTTCCAGCTATTCGATTTCTTTGAAACTTTGCACACGTATTAAGGAAACATGACAATGCAATAATCTGCAAACAGTATCCCGTTATCTTTTTTGGATCGCCAGGAAAAAAAATTCCATTATATTATAAAAACAACACCTAGGATGCCATCTGTTGGCAACATTTCAAACTTTGCTATTAAATGAAGAAGAAATTTTTAGTTTTTACACAATTTGGTTAGTTGCACCATTGGTGTTCAATTTTTATGAACAATAAAAATTAATAAGTTCTTTACACAATAGGGTTAGTTGCACCATTGGTGTTCAATTTTTATGAACAATAACAGTTAATAAATGCCGTTAACACGCTTTTTTATTAACTTGGGTTGTAACTATCTGGCTATGTAACGGAATTTTTGAGCCTAATTTTAACCAACTTCCAGCTATTCGATTTCTTTGAAACTTTGCACACGTATTAAGGAAACATGACAATGCAATAATCTGCAAACAGTATCCCGTTATCTTTTTTTGGATCGCCAGGAAAAAAATTCCATTATATTATAAAAACAACACCTAGGTTGCCATCTGTTGGCAACATTTCAAACTTTGCTATTAAATGAAGAAGAAATTTTTTAGTGGGTTGCAATATATTGGCAACGGTCCAAACATTGCCTGGATTGCCATCTGTTGGCAAAATTTCAAACTTTGCTACTTAATGAAGAAGAAATTTTTTAGTGAGTTGCAATCTGTTGGAAAAATTTTAAAATTTGCCACTCTTGTTCATTAAAAATTTTTTCGCCATTTTGTCAAGAGTAGCAGAAACTAAAAAATGAAAAATAATTAATAGTTTAAAAAAACTAAAAAAACCCGCTTTTATATGCAACCGAACTAAAAATTAGAAAATAATTTTTCATTAAAAAACATATTATCATTTCATAGTAAAAAGCGTGGGGTGATAAATATATTAAATGTTATAATTATTATATTTGCAAATATCTATGATGGAAAAGTTATGAAAAAATAGTAAAATGCACCCACGCTTTTTACTATGAAATGACAATATTTTTTTTAATGAAAAATTATTTTCTAATTTTTAGTTCAGTTGCATATAAAAGCGGGTTTTTAGTTTTTAAACTATTAATTATTGTAGAAATAATGCTAAAACAGTATAAATTCCTTTTTAATTTCTTAGTTATCCAAATTTATTATTACTATTAATTTTCAATAACTTTTATTAAATTTATTTGTAAACTAACAAATTTTAAAACTAGTGACACATGAACTAAAAGGAATAATGACGAAATCAGAGGTAACTTGACCGTTTGGTTCAGTTGATGTCAGGTTTACAGTTACATTGCATAATTGATATTTAAGTTTATTGTAGTAGGCGTTGAAACAAAACACTAATTCAAAGTGGGAAAAAAGCTTCAAAATGGTAATAAAAGTTTTTCTTTTAACACTTTGTGTAGTGTACTAGAATGGAGTACTTTAACTTCATGTTAACGATTTAAAAAACAAGGTTTTTTAACGGTCGTGGAAAAAATATTTATTTTATTGTTAATTTTTATATTTGTACTAGATAATCCAACAAATACTACGCAGGACCATATGTGTGGCTTAAATGACAAAACAAAAACGTCAATATTCTGTCAAAGTCCTGCTTTTACTATTAGTATAACAGCTAGTGAACCATTCAAGTAACGTTAGACCTGTAAGGCTGAAAATGTGTATGGCGATAAGTCCCCAAGCAACAAGCTGACGTCTTATTGACGTCTCCTTTTAGTCAATTTTGGTCATATTTGGTCAACAAAGACGTCATAAGATGGTGACAAAATGACGTTAAATTGACCTTCCTAAGTCACAGACAAAAGACGTCCGGTTAATGACGTCATAATGAAGTCTTTAAGATGACGAAAAATTGACGCATATACTTTTGTTTTAGCTAAAGTGATAAGATATTTTATTTAAAAATTAAAATAGGAAAAAACTCCTTACTGCTTGCAATTTCCTTGCACTGAAAGGTCGCATATCTCGGGGCACGGGGCACGGGACACTGTCCAACCTAAAGACTGGAGATGCAGATTTTAACACTAGCCGAAGGTATTACTTTCAAAGCTAATTGAGATCACCAACTGCAGACCGGTCTCGAACTATTTTGGTCTCATCGGTACGGTGTAGGCGATAAAAAGCGAAGATGTTGAATAAACGTAGTAGTTTATTGTCCATTACGCCATCTATCAGTAGAGTTTTTCCCCATTTCATTTTTGTAAAATTATTACTCTTATTTTTCTGTCATATGATATTTCGGTTATATTTTGACACGAATCAATATCACAAAATTTTTCTGGCTGGGTTTCTAAACATGACGTCATTAGATTTTGATGAGCTAGTATGACGAAAAAATGACGTCGAACACACGTCGCTTCAACGACGTTAAAAACACGTCAGTAAAATGATGTTAAAATGACGTCACAATTTTGGTCTGATAACGTCTTATAACCAAAAATGACTAAAAATTACGTCATAATGACGTCAGCTTGCTGCTTGGGTCATAGAATGCTAAGTGCGAAAATTATCACTTGGCAGGCATCAGCCGTACACATCATCACCCTGTATATTTTATCATCAGTTGAAAGGTCTCCTTAAAATCTATAAGAAATGCTATATTTGATGTATGTGTTTTTAATAGTTTTGAAAATATAGTCATCAGCAGGTTTTTTAACAGAAACACCCCGTATATTATATTACCGTTGCAAAGATATTTTAAAAGGGTTTAAGAAAATACCACAATTGATATATTTATCTCTTATAGTTTTGAAAATATGACAATATAAATCTAAAAAATAGTACGCATTAAGATTTGAAAGCTCATATTTTAGAAACTGTTGGAGGAAATCATTTTAAATTTGGTAAATCCTTAAAGGTCTTTAGAATGTCTTTTTAATGGTAGTAAAATATACAGGGTGTTTTTAAAACGCTATTTTATTATCGCATTCCTGACGATGGCTATAGTTCCGAAACTATGACAAATTAAATATATCAAATGCTGTATTTTTTACGGCCTTTTAGGAAGACTTTTTTAATGGTGATAAAATATACAGGGTGTTCTTTAAAAAAACTCAACTTAGTGGTATATAAGAAAAACTACAAACTTAGCTCTCCTTAATTTTCGTTGGATGCGTGCAAATCCCAAAGTTTGAACTTTGAACTAGTTTATTAATTATAATTATGGAATAAGAACTAACTTTTTATAATTCTAATAAAACAATAACATATTCCAGATTAAATTTAAATGGTAAAATTTGTCTCCTAAAAGCTATATGTGAAGTTTCAAATTCATCGAGGGAAAAGGGCCATTTCATGGAAGAAATATTCAAAGCAATTTTCAGGTAAAAAATACTATACACGGGTTCATAGATAGTTTTTGGTAATGCCTGAAAAGGAGACGATTTAAAGCAACTACAAAGCAAGACTATTAGAAAGATGTTTTCATGCATGCCTTTTTTTAATTTCCAAATTTATAAGTGCATGTCGCAGGCAAATAGTTATTTTAGGCAAATGGCTTCTACCTAGGCAAATGCTTTCTGCCTGGGTAAATGGCTTCATGACTTCATATGAAATAATTTTTATTTAAAAGCCATTTGCCTAGGTAAATGGAATTTGCCGCGCTCCTTGTTTGGCAAATGGCTGTGATATATTAATTTGATAACATATTAGGCGTACAGTGTGTTTTGCAGACTACAGTAAAAGCAAAAGCACGTGTATTTTTTTAGCGTTTGGACTGTCATACACTATAGACGGCCATGCAAAACTGTCACATTGGGGCGGTCATGGTTAGTTCTGGTTAGTTTTTTTTTTTAATGCGCTTTATTTGAAATAAAAAAGATTTAACTAATCAGAGCTTACCATGACCCTCCAATGTGACAGTTTTGAATGATTTGTTTGGATATGCAAATATTTCAATTTTAATTTGTTTAAAAAAATTGCTTAGGTCAATAGAATCAAATGCTAATTTACTAGTCAAATAGCATTTGCATAGGCAATAAGCATTTGAAAATGAATATACACCATTTACCCAGGCAATTCTTAGAGAGTAAAATGGATCTGTTTTGTTTTTACAAGTGTTGCAAATCTGTAGTTGCAATTCTAAGTATAATAGCCTTTATCTACATTAAATTTGCTACAAAATAGCAAAAAAATGCCAATATACTTTTTATACCTACAAAACAATAAATAGAAATCTACACCATTTTCTTTTAACAAGAAAAATAAATTGATGGACATCAAATAATTATTTTTAGAATTAGAACCTTAAAATGTAATTATTAAGAAAATTACATTTATTTGTCGCCTCTATCATAAAAGAGTCATAAAAACATTCGCAACTGACATACATAAGTGCTAATATACTATCTGCAATTTCTCTATACTTTAGAGCGATACATTTCAATGATGCGTGAACATACAAATTTATAATTTTAGTATATGATTATTTAATCCGTTTAGTATCATTTCTATTAAAAATATTACCTATGCTAAAAAAAACTAAAATTAGATTTCTGTCTTCAGATCGCTGCACTGTGCGGTGGTAGAAAAAGTATATCATGCAACACATGCATTGCATGCATGCATTTACTTATGGGATTGCCACACTAGCCTGACGGCTTGTGCTGTCAATGTCAAACCACATATTTACATATTATGTTTTTAATATTTTTAGGGTAAAACCTCATGATAATTTTCCTAACGAGGATATCTATGACCACGCTGCAAATACTACACACAACTGCGAACAAATGTATCCAGGCTGTGAGGGATCAGTTTGGAATAATTTCTTTTTGCACAAAAATAAAATAAATAAATACAATGTCGTAATTCAGTTCTGTGTTTTATTTGCATTATTGGGCTACGGCAAGGATATCAAGTGTCAAGCGGCGAGCGGAGAGCAGAGAGTGTGAGGGCGCTGCCTTTAATCCTTATGTTAGCATAAAAAAATGTGTATTTTTAAATCAGGTTGCTGCAATATACGTGAGCAAAAAGCCATGCCGCTGCCGCTTAAAACGAACAAATATTATTAGGGGAGCGACCGATACCGCCATAGCGATACCAGCCTCTAGTACAAATATTTTACACTCTCCGCTTGTCGCTTCCGCTTGTTATAGTAGCCGAGGCCTTAGACCAGTGTTGATGCCCCTAAAAAGGGAAAAAAGTAAAAAAAGTTATAGTAGGAGGAAACCCGTAGGAAATGGTGGAGAATATAACAAAAACGAAAAAAAAATTATGGGTCATCTAAGATCGGAAAGTGAGGGGAGGGGGCGAGTTGAGTTTTAAGAGTAAAAAACGTTGTTTTTTTGTTATTTTTGATAAAACTACAAGTCCTACGGAAAAAAGTTTAGTTGCAAAGTTGTAGGTTATAAAAAAATCTACAACTTTTGTATTAACATTTTTTACGTAACCTTAAAATTTATGTGAATAATATATATAAACCAAGTAGGTATTTGTTTTTAAAATTTAACTTTTACATTTTATTTCCACAAAATTTGAAAAAAGCACCTTTTATGTCTTAAACACACCGTCATTTTTTGGATATAAAATATTTATTTTTCCACTTTATTTTAACTTAATATCAAAAAAGTCCCCTTATTTTTAATCAAAGAGTAAATTCTTGTGTCAAATTATCAGCTTTAAAAAAATGGTTGTGCTTTTTGTTTGTTACAATCTCTACCTTCTAATGATATAAAAAAATATACCTTTATATTTTATGTCAGTCTGTATTAGTCTAAAAATTCACCTACTAGAGGGTAAAGGTCCGCAGGGCAAGAGCCCGTAATGCGGATTCTTACCCCACACCCCCAATATGGTATAATTAGTTTTGTATGTTGTGATAAATTTTAATATAGATTTAGTCTTAAGGGGGCCAAAATGGATTCGTTTTTCCAAAAATGGTTATTAGCTCAAGCTAAATAGCAGTAGAAAAGGTCATGAAAAATTGGCTTACAGCAAACTATTGGTATGGTTTTGTTAAGTGCATACTAACTTTGTAAGAAAAACACTTTCGAACCAAAATAATACGTTAGGCGGTGAAGGGGGTGGGGTGCTTTCTAGGGGTAAAAATGTTTTTTTGTGTAATTTCACACTAAACAGTAAATCCTAATAAAAAAAAGAAATGTAAAAGTTGTTATATAATATGATATTAAAAAACTACAACTTATATCATAGCTATTTTACCCTAACCTTAAAAATTTTCTAAAAAATTGAAAAAATTGTTTTTTGCTTTTAAATTTTTATCTTTTAAAAATAGTTTCATTAAGCTGATATTTAAAGCAGAAATACTTTTTACCATTTTTAATATACTGTATTTTTTCTTCAATAAATAATCAGCCGTTATTATGAAAACTTACTTTAAACAGAGAAATTGAAAATTTTCAACCGCCACTTTGATTTAATTTTATTCATCAAAAATTGTTCGCCAAGGGCTCATTTTTTCTTTTTTTAATTTTTAATAAATTCAAAAAATATATACTTTAATTGAAAAAATTTAAAAAACACAAAATATTGACATTTATATTATACTCGTACATTGTGAAAAATTAATACTATTTATTCAAATTGTAATTTTTAGAAGATTTTTGAATATTTTAAAAAGTTTAAAAAAGATTTTTAAATGTAAAAGCTGGATTAGAGGTATACAGTGTGACCCAGAATTGGTGTTACAAGAGGAAAAGTGGAACCAAATTTTCAAATTTTAAATCGGCGTTCTAGAAAAACTGGTCAGAATAGTCCAAAACAAAGAAATACAAAATTGTGCTCCAATAGGTAATATACAGGGCAAGTTATAACTAAAAATATAAAAAATGACCAAGTGTAAAGTACTTTTATTTTTAAAAAATAGAACAAAATTGTATAAGTAAATGTTGTAGAGTATTGAATTTTACATTAAAATATTGAGTTAAAGCATTAAAGACAAAAATGTTTATTGAAAATTTTTTACATGTTATGCACTTAAATAGGCAGACAGCACACTATCGGGAAACGAAATAGAATAGAAGCAAACGAAAATTTTAAAGCATATGTATAACTAAATGAGAGTTCGTCGATCCGCGATAGTGTGCGGACTGGACGGATTTACTGTTTAGATTGAAATTTAAAAAAAAAAAACATTTTTACCCCTAAAGCGCACTCCCCCTTTACCCCCTAACGTATTATTTTGGTTCGGAAGTGTTTTTCTTACAAAGTTATGATGCACTTAACAAAAATTATACCAATAGTTGGATGTAAAGCAATTTTTTTGCAATCAGGTATTCCGCCTGGGCCATATTTAACAAAAAAAAAAAAAAGATCAGAGTCATAAGTGCGACGACAAAGAAAAGCACGCAAAAATATACCATGTTCTTTGTTTACGTGACAAAAAACCTTAAGGTCACAACAACAACACAGAATGCATTTTGTTAAAGGGGTTTATTTATTTTCAGGTTTTTATTTTTGGAGTGGCCACTGGTAATAACCCAGGGGCACAAAACCCATAAGCTTTGAAGCAGCATCATCCTAAAAAAATATTTACTTTTACCTACTCTCCCCTAAACTAAAAAATGAACACGCAATTTTTTGCTGAATATTCCCCGCATTATACAGGGTTAGTAGAAAAAACGGAACGGTGGATTATCTCAGCAACCGTCAATTATAAATGAATCAAATTTTGGGCTAAGGTTTAACTGAACATGAAAAATTAAAACTGCAAGGTTGTCAGAATTATAGTTTTCTCTATAGGTTAGAAAAATTTTAAAATTTTAAAATGGAATACCCTAAGATAATATCAGGTTATAATAAAGTTACTACAAGCAATTGATTACAATAATAAAAACTAGGATATTCCATTTAAATTTCCCTAACTTACAGAGAAAGCTATAAACTTGGCAACCTTGTAAATATAATTTTTAAATTCTTCATGTTCAGTTACTCCTTCGCACAAAATTTGGTTCATTTATATTTACCAGTTGATGAGATAATCCACCGTTTCGTTTTTTTCTACTAACCCTGTATACTTACTAATTTGCAATTTGGCTGTGTAGATATTTAAAATTTTCTAGTAATCCACTTTATTTTTTTATAAAATATGTTTAAATTATTTTATTTTTGTAAGGTGTTACCTTTAGTCCTATGATGCCCACAATTTTATTATTTATTATTTATATCTACATGTCTAGAACTAATAATAAATATTTAGATAACAATTTAGCTGTTTTAATTAATGTCAAAATGTTGTATTTTAGAGTAAAGATATCTATATTTAAATGAAGACGTTAACTTTTTTTTAAATAGGCATAGGTACCTTTAATATAAACAATAAATTTCAGGAATTAATGCCCGTTTAATTGAGGCATATCTATTAATCATGAATTAGAGACATCCGGTGTTCAGTAACTCAATCTATAAACCTGGAAGAAAAAAGAGTGATTTTACAATAAAAAATTTTAAAAATACTTTATATTATCATATGTCCTAAAAATCTTTAATGTTTAAAACTACAGGGTGTTAAAAAATTTTAGGAAGTAATCTTTTTTTTCTATAACTTTACACCAATTAAAAATATTTTTAAACATTTGAAAGACGTCTCCTATGCATTAAAAGACATTTTTTGACATACAAGAAAAATAACTATTTAACAGTGGCGCCCATGAGGGGTTTACTGTGCATTTTTCTAAAATATAATTTATTTTTTAAATTTCCGTTTAGTTTAAAACAAATTTGACTTTTTTGTTAGATGTACTGGTTTTCGCGTAAATAAATAGATAGTTTCTCGTAATGGTCAAATATATATATATATATATATATATATATATATATATATATATATATATATATATATATATATATATATATATATATATATATATATATACATATATATATATATATATATATATATATATATATATATATATATATATATATATATATATATATATATATATATATATATATATATATATGTATATATATGTATATATACATATATATATATATATATATACATACATATATATATATATATATATATATATATATATATATATATATATATATATATATATATATATATATATATATATGTAGAAAAATGCATTGGTGTACCATTTTTTCTTAATAAATATTTTTTCTAAACCCCTAATGGACGACGCGATGCTGGTAAAAATTTATTTTTTTCTTGTATGTCAAAAAATGTTTTCGATGCATAGGAGATCTCTCCTAAATTATAAAAATCTAAATTGGTATAAAAGTTATTAAAAAAAAAGATAATTTTTTTACATTTTTAACAAACCCAAACTAATGCGTTTAGGACATATTATGTCCACATAAAGTAATTTTCTTATTTTTAATTGTAGAATCACCCCTTATAGTTTGTCGGTTAAGTAACTAAACACCCTGTATATATTACTGATACTTCACAATTTTCAAATTAACTTAAATGAGCCCATAAGCCAAATAAGCCCGTTCCCATATCTTCCCTACAAGTGCCTGGTATTCTAACCAATGTAGATTGCAAAATAAAAACAAAAACTAGTTTTTTAAGAACAACTTAATTTTAAAGCCAAAGTAATTTACGAAAAAAAAGAAATGATTTTATATAAAAACTTAACATAAATACCGTTTTTAGAGATAGTAAAACCTGTAAAATGACATGGTACCGTTTTCTAAATATTCTTATGTTAATATTCAATTAGTATAGTTATAATTGAATAATAGTATCTATTATTCTAAAAGTGCTGTAATAGAGATATTAAAAATTTATATTCTTTAAAAATGGCTTGTTGGAAAAATATTTTAATTATATGTGCTGTTTGTGTCGCCATTTGTGGTTCAATTAATAAAAATCTAAAAAGGGAAAAACGGTTTTTATATGGGCCATTTGGTGTATTACAGGTAAGCTGATATTTTATCAGTCAGAATATTGGTACAGGGTGTCCAATAACTTGACCGACAAACTTTAAGGCGCATACAGACTAGTGTAAAGCAACATAACAAGATTCGCACTATTGGACAATTGCGCGTTAAGTGCGCTGAAACGTTCGTGGCGATCCAAACAGGTGTCGGTTTTTTGCGCGAACGATTCGCGATGTGAGTTCGCAGTATCCGTTTGGGCATGTTTGAGTGTCGTTGCAAGAAACAATTGAAAACGAAGCTAAAGTGTGAAGGCGAAAGAAAAAAGATTATTTCATTGATTGTCATGAGAAATCCATTTTGTAAAACCGTTTCTTATATCAAATAGTTGAGATTTTTACCCACGACATCTTTTCGTTTTCCGTGTTTTTTAGTCGGTAAAGACACACATATGTTAAAATAAAAAATTCTACTACAACCTTGATGGTCTACAAGTTCGTTTTAAATGCGGATAAGCCTATTTGCAAAGGAGATTGCAGCAACAACATTAAGAGCCTTTGTCGTTGCATGTTACGTTGCATGTTGCGTTGCACGTTCTACACACGCCTCTACGCGGCTTTAAGGGGTGCTCTTCTAGGTTAAGTTAATTTTATAGTAATAATTTTTTTAAGGATGATATCTTAAAAATTACTAAAATAATTACCAAAATTCCAGGGTTGTTGCAAACAATATTCCTATTCTTCTTGCATAAAAAGGAAAATTTCAGCAAGTTTTAAGCTGTTTTTACAGTTTGAAAGATTTCTTGCATGAAAGTTTTCTTGCTGCAATTCTTTGATCTGCACACGCGCACTTTGCAACAATTTTTAAAAAGAGAAAAATGCGCACGCGCAGATCGAAAAATTGCGGCAAGAAAAATTGCATGCAAGACAACTTTCAAACTGTAAAAACAGCTTTGAAAACAGAAAAATGAGCGTGCGCGGGTAGAAAAATTGCAGCAAGAAAACTTTCACGCAAGAAATCTTTAAAACTGTAAAAACAGCTTAAAACCAGCTATAAAAAAATTTTGAGTGCAATTTTTGTTACTGCAATATTTTTACTTGCGCACGTGCAATATTTGTTACTGCAATATTTTTACTTGCGCACGCGCAATTTTTAACTTTTTAAAATCTTTATTCCTGTGTTGAAACAGTTGATTCTAGGCTATGGTACTCCAATTCCAGATCTTGTAACTCCATCTACAACATTAGGTTGGTTTGTGAGGGGAATTTACCTTATGCCAAAAATGCCAGTGATTATACACACCCGAATATAACCGAAATAACAACGAAGCTTGCCAATAACTAGGTGGGACATTTACCACCTACTGGAAAAAGATTCAGAAATGTGAGTAAAAATCCAAATGTATACATTTTTTTAGTATATTAGGCTGCATCTTACAAGGTCCTGTCAATTATTAGTTTCTTTACTACTACTATAGAAACCAACTATATTTGGATATTACTATTTTCTCAGAACTGTGTTTTTCAAGACGGTGTCCACGATTTGCCCACTTCTAATTTACTGATATATGTATTTAAAAATTATTTGAAAGTCTTCTTTATAGACTAGTCTATGTCCGGTTACCTGAGACTGCGCAGTAACGCAAACATGATCCGTTATCGTTATTAACCATACCGACTCCTTTAATTACGGATGAATACCGAAGAGCTTATCGTTATTGTTAAACTGCGTGGGTTGCCAGATTGTAGAAATTTTTAATATCAATTATTTAAAAGGTTACAATTTTAATGCAGCCGTGTATTATTTAAAAATTATCATTTATACATGGGCCCTAATTAGCGAAAAATCTATAACAGTAATAAATAAATAGTGTTTAAATAAACGGACTTGCACTTTTACGGATATTCTAAATCAGTAATTAATTTAGATGTTACAATCTGGCACACTTGCTTTATTCTACTACCAAACCTAACCTTACTTTTTATGTGTATTGTTTGCATCTACTTTAAACATGAAATCACCAGAAGGGTTTGCATATATTTAAATATCAATATATATCTTATGAAGAATAAAAGCAAATACTGATTTTTAGTTAACTTTAACATCGAAGGAACCACAAGCAAAAATAAGGTTATGTGTCGAAAAAGTGCAGACGCAAGATAAATTTCTTAAAAGAGGCTGCAAATCTCTGTCTAAACTGCTGCCGTAATCGTTATGTTTAATAACGATAACCATAAGGAGGCTAAATAACGTCTATTGTTAATAAAAAAAGTACAAAATTAACATTTTACAAATTTTCAACGGGAATCTATTTCTATACCTCTTAAGAATAACCCAACAACGTGGGAAGGAAATCTTAAGGTTGTTGTTTAATAATAATCGGGCTTTATTTATTTTTTTATTATTTATTATTTATAGCTTTTTGCAATTTTTATCGGCCCTTTTCGGGACTTTTCCTTAAACTTTCTATACATTATTCCGAATCGAATCACACCTCGATCGTAATTTTCGGAGAATATACAAAAATTTTACCCAAAAAGGTACATGTTGACCAGACTACAGTAACATATTTAATATCTCGCATAACGTCTCAGATTTTTCAGTTTCTTGCTTTTAGGAGACAGCATGGAGGTAGACCATGCGTTTTAAAGGCCATTTGTCAAGCCGCCGAAACACCCATAGATAAGTACCATGGATTTTTTGAAGAAGTATTTCATACCATATTTACGTAAGCATTTTAAATATTATTACCATGCCCAAACATGATATAACGAATTCAAGGTAGGATAAATAGAGATTCCGAATTGGTTTGCTCTGCGCAATGATAGCGATGTGAGTTTTTCCCCGCAATATTTAAATTAAGAGCCCTAAGAAAGCCTGCAATGTTTATGACTTTCAGCCATTTTTTAAATAATTAGGGAGATGTTGGAAAGAAAACAAGTTTTAAAGAAATAATATTAAAAATTATATAGGAATATAGCCTTTGATGTTAACTAACTCAAAATGTTATTATTGGCATAAACGGAGCCTATGCCCGCGAGGCTTCTGGTAAAAGCTTGCTTAAAGGCTCAGGTGGGGATATCCGGGCCCGCTCACCTAGCATATAAATGTTGTGCAAGGTGTAAAGATATGAGGTCTCTCTATTAAAAGCGGCATTAAGTGATTAAAATCTGCTTGTTTATGTTAAAGGTATGCTTAGTTTTTACACATAGAGTGCCTACGTTTCCAGTAAAAAGAAAAAAAAAAACTTACCACGTTTTTTAAGACTACCGCGTGGGCGGATATGCCCGATAGGTTCAGGGTCGCCCACCCCTGGAGTCAGAATAAGACCTCTTGCCAGATTGAAGGATATATTTTGTTATAAAAACAACACCTTTTAGAATTATTAAAGATAATGCTACCGTATTGTTATCTAATGTTTAATCCTGGAGTCCCTGAGACATTTAGATTCTTCCTAGGTGAGTAAGGTTGATTAGCATTAGACTAAAGGTCAAGACCCAAGAAAAAAAATATATTTTCTATAAAAATATAGAATGGCGTGCATTGTTGTGTTTTTAACAATATTTGAGATTGCAAATGTATATTGTTTAAGAAGTGCTTGCCAGAGACGGCTTCTAACCCGATAACGCAATTTTTTCTTTAAAGTTTACATTTTTTTAAAGGCAACCTTACAAGACAGAATAATATTTATACATGCTATGATAAAGTACAGACAATCAACTACGTTTTTTGGTGTTTTAATGAAGTGCAAATAAATGCAGAAGAAAGGAAATATATCAACCTGCATCCAAAACGTTTTCACGACGACTGGAAGGATTAAAAACCGGTTTTGCGGAGCGCAAATCACCTGTAATTAGTATTTTCCCAGCTTTAGTGTTTGTAAATGTTGGACCGATTAGAGGCTGACTACAGAAATTATGACGGTGAACATCTTTGCCCGCTGCGCCAGGCTTCCCGAACCTCACTTATCGTATGCTTCAACTATTTTTAAACTCCTAAAGCACTGCCTAAGATACCAAAGTTTTTGCGATAAAGTGTGTTAGACCAGGTATAAACCTTATTTAGGTATTTGTTTTTGTTGTAACATAATTGCTAATAAAAATTACACCTAATTTTTAAAAGAAAAACGCCTAATATTTCTTGTATGGTCAGGCATATGCAATTTAGCTGATTTTATTTTTTCGAATAGCATGAGAAAACAAAAAAGTCTTATGTTTAGGTTTTTCATGCGGAAAAAATATAAAAGTTTCAAAAGTCCAGTGGAGTAATTTTTTTATCAATAATATTAGCTAAGATTCTTCCTACGCCGCCATTGGTCGCACTTATTAGAATAATTTTGGAACAAATTAACCTCCTATTTAACAAATACACAGCCAAATTTTATTAAATCTGGATAAGGCATATTTAAGATACTAACTTCAAAAACCGATTTTTTTAAGTTTCACCCTGTATCTTGATAAAGCATCTCGGGACCAATGTTTATATGATCTTTTGTCATAAAATTAGCTTAGAAATACGCCATTAAAATTTCTTACAGCAATTAAGTACGCTCTGTATATTTAATTATTTCATAACACATTATTATAATTAAAAATTTCTTAACTAATTTTCAAGTTTATATTAAAGGTTAAGAAACACCCTCTATATAGAGATTGTTTCCTTCCCAAGCAGTAATGACGTCAATATGACGCGTTATTTTTAAGTAATTTTGGTCATAGGACGTCATCAGACCAAAATTATGACGTCATTTTTAACGTCGTTTTCAATGACGTGTTCTTGACGTCGTTGAAGTGTCGTCTTTTTGACGTCATTTTCGTAATACTAGCTCATAAAAATCAATGACGTCATGTTTGAAGAAACCCACCAGAAAAAAATTTGCTTGAACATTATGGTTAAGTGACTAAAATCAACCAAATATCATATGACAGAAAAAAATAGAGCTCATCAGTGTAAAATTGAAATAGGAAAAAAAAATCTACCGATAGATGGTGCAATGAACAATAAGCTACTACGTTTATTCAACATCTTTTCATCACCTACACCGTACCGATGAGACCAAATAGACCGGTCTGCTCTCAATTAGCTTTAAAAGAAATATCTTTGCACCCTGGGTAAAAATCTGCATCTCCGTGGACAATTGTGCCGAGAGATGCGACAACGCAATTAAGGAAATTGCAACAATGGCTGAAGGTTTTCCCTATTTCAATTTTCAAATAAAAATATCATATCATTTTTAACTAAAAACAATAGTCGTAAACAATATGCGTCAATTTTTGTCATCTTAAAGACGTTATTATGACGTCATTAACGGGACGTCTTTGTCTGTGACTTAGGAGAGTCAATTTAATCATTTTGTCGTCAACTTATGACGTCTTTGCTGACCAAATGTGACCAAAAATGACTAAAAGTCAATAAGACGTCCAGAAACGCTGCTTGGGTTGGTACGAAACGTAAGAGGAAGATTTCTTACGTCTTTTTATGAAAAAAGTTCCCATAAACATATGTCCAGACTTGCTTCATTTCTGAGATACAGGACGTTAAAGTTAAAAAAAAGCAAAATTATTTAAATATTAATTAAATGCTATAACCGATTAAGATAATATTTTGTACACTTATTTAATGTAATAAGGCGCTTGTAAACACCTCTACCTAGATTAGGATTATTGGGTTCATTGGTATCTCAGTGACTACCGCAGCCAATATTATTGAGAAAAGAAGTACGCCACTGACTTTTTACAACATTTTTATATTATTTTTGATTAGAAATTAAAATACAACTTTTAGTCTTCTAATTTTTCTGTATGTAGCTTTGTTTTCGAGGGAAAAAAATTATAACCACTTAATTTTTTAAAGTACCCAAAGACAACATGTTAAAAAAACAAAGGAAAAAATTAACAGTTATTTGCCTTAAAATAAATGAGCAGTTGTGTATTTTATCGATATTCGTCATTTTCCTTATTTACTAAGATCAAAGTTGTTTATTTTTTAATTTTAAATTTTATTTTATGCTGTTTATGGATACCTTTGCTATTACTTAAAAGTGGCTTTTAATTTTCTTTTTCTCGAAAATAAAGCGAAAAACAAAGAAAATACAGAAGACTAAAAATTAATTTTTAATTGCTTAATCGAAAAATTTCTGAAATCGGTATACTGACGATAGTTGAACGTGACAACGTTATCGTTGCTATAAAACAATTGACACCACATTCACTTTTAACTGCACGCTCACTCAAGTAGGGTAGAAACAGATGTCGAACGACGCGGAGATTGTGCCTCTTAGTCGATCTTTCCGCGCTCTCGCTTGCACTTCAAGACTTAAATGGAACGCGCAAGGTAACGGCACATGAGTCATGATTTTTGGTGCGTGCAGCGAGGTCCATCGAATTATAGGACGATGTCCCGTCAGAAAAAAAAAAAACTTTATAAAAAGTCAGTAGCGTACTTTTTGTCTCAATAATATTGGCTGAAGTGGCCACTGACGCCACTGAGACGCCACTGGACCGAATATTCTTTAATCTGGGTAGAGCTATACATGCGCCTTTATACATTAAATAGGTGTATTAAAATTGGTAAAAGCGTTTTAAGAATATTTCAAAAATAACGACTTAAAAATAAAAAAATGAAGTCCCTGTATTTTAGAAATAAAGCAAATCCGAACATATGTGCCTAGAAACTTTTTTCCTTAAAAAGACATAAGAAATCACTCCCGTAAGTTTCGTACAGCATTTTCCTTAAGACTGGCTCAACAATGACCTATATTTATTTAATTGGTAAAATTAATCTTTTATGGCAATTTTTGTTTTTAGGCCAAGCAGCACAAATGAAGCAATACGTGATCATTCAGATAATGAGTATTTCTCGCAGCACACAACTTAGGGAAAAAGAATCCAGGAAAATGCAATTACTTTTTTTCCCGAATGTAAATATACATTTTTGGACTTATTTTCGCAGTTATTTACAAATTTTGATAACGATTAAAAATAAAATAAAAAGTTGAAAAATATACATATGATTTTTAAATTCTCCATTTTATTTTAGGTGAAGTTTAGGGAAGTATAGGGTGGGGCAAATTAAACTTGCACACTTTTTAAGTAATAACTTTTTATCTGCTGCGCCTATCTTTTCAACACGCTTTTATGCTTAGGTTGTAACTATACATCTATCTATCTATCTATGTAACTTGAATCTTTGAGCCTAATTTTTCAACTTCCAGCTATTCGATTTCTTTGAAACTTTGCACACGTATTGGGACCCATGACGCAGGCGCTTGTGGCGGCTTCGGTTGTATCGGCGAGCGTCGATCTCCGGGTTAAGCAGTGGAATGCGCGCCCATAATTTGGATGGGTGTCCGGTGACAGCGGTGTTTTGGGCAACGGCACGCAGTGTTTCTGCTCGGGGATGCCGGACCGAGCAACAGCCATCCAAGTTATGGAATGAATGGTGTGTGAATGAGAAGGAGTAGAGATCAGTACAATAAGCCTTCAGGCTGCAGAAGTGCACCACCTAGAGGCGGTCAATCGGACCTGGGTGGGATGACCCCGAAGGGTGAAAAAAAAAAAAAAAAGGACCCGCTGACAATGCAATAATCTGCAAACAGTATCCCGTTATCCTGTTTAGGATCGCCAGAATAAATTCCTTTATATTATAAAAACAACACCTGTGTTGCCATCTTTTGGCAACATCCCAAGCTTTTTCTCCAGGAACTTTAGCTACTCACAGACAAAATGGCGAAGGATTTTTTTAGTGAATAAACTGGAGCATTTTTACATACATACATGCATATCGAACTAAAAAATGAAAAATAAATAATAGTTTAAAAAAATTAAAAAACACCTTTTATATGCAACCGAACTAAAAATTAGAAAATAATTTTCATTAAAAAAATTGTCACTTCAGAGTAAAAAGCGTGGGTGCATTTAACTATTTTTTCATAACTTTTTCCCTCATAGATATTGGCAAATATAATAATTATAACATTTAATATATTAAAAACTTACGCTTTTTACTCTGAAGTGACAAAGATTTTTTTAATGAAAAATTATTTTTCTAAATTTTAGTTCAGTTTTGCATATAAAGCGTGTTTTTAGTTTTTTAAACTATTATTTATTTATTTTAAAGCGCTAATAGGTAGATTTGTTTTCTCTAGGTTTGCCAATTTTAGTCAAACAGATTTAGACAGGACTGGACTTACGGGACATTTTCCAAAATACTGTATTTAACCTCGTTGCAAAAACAGCTGATTTAGCTACAATTAAGCTAATACGTTTTTCTTGTAGACAAATTATGGGAAACGATTCAGTAAAAGTGAATCTGTCAACAATTTGAGGATTTAGGAATTATGATTCTTCTTGGTAAATGCTGCGCCCCATAAAACATGCATTTCTCTCGTTTTTAACAGGAAACTTTTTTAGTGTCCTATGAAAATAATCAAAAATGTGAGTTTAACATGGTTACTGGCAAAATTGGCAAACCTAGAGAAAACATATCTACCTATAGGTTCTTTGAAATTGAAAAAGATAGGGGCAACAGATAAAAAGTTATTATTAGTTAAAAAGTGTGCAAGTTGGGTGTAACAGGTGTGTACAGTGTGGGCCAAATTAGCCCACACTGTACACACAAGTTTGTAAATTTATAAAAACATATAAGTTTAGTTATAATAAAATATTTCTTAATAGCTTAGCCGCAAAAAGTTACAAAATTGTTATTTAAAAAACATTTACGTTTATTATAAATATGAAAAACAAATTGCAAGTCAAACTAAAAAAATATTGGTATTTTAAATTAATTTATAAAAAGGAACAATGTGTCTTTAGTAAATATACAGGATGTGTCTAAAAGATGCGGAAAAAACTACCACAAATTCCTGAGGCTAAGATATGCCGATCTAACCCAAGTTGGTGGATAATATCCAAGAAAAAATGTCAAAAGTTCCGTCTGGTTTTAATTTCTTAAAAATAATTTTGTAACCAATACGTATATTGCCATAATATACTTTTTCTACTTTAAACAAAATAAATATTATTAAATTGTTGAAGAATTTTATTTTTAAAATTAAGTGCTAATAATATATTGGGTTGGTAAAAGTACTGCAACTCTTAAATATCTTTAAAATCGATGAAGCTACATTTACCAAATTTGGTATCTGAAAGGTATGGGGCATAAAGAATTTATTAGTTATATCGGCACCGTTGCCAGATTTCCCGGTTTTGTGCTACAGGTATCTATTTCGTTTTTTTAATATAATGTCCAATTTATTTTTATTGCAATAAATTGCACAGGCTGAATTTAATAACTCGACAAATTTTCAAAATTATATTTCTACTAGCTGCTAAGATATTAGAACACCCCGTTTCAGGTAAAAAGTTTAGATGCACTCAAGTATCTCTAAAACCACTTAAGCTGCGTTTAGAAATTTCGGCATTTAAGAAGTTTCTGGGCAAGTAGAATTGTACAGTGATATTGTCATTGTTGCCAGGTTTTCCAGTTTTGCGCTACATGTAATATTTTTGGTATTTTAAATGCAATGCCCAATTTATTTTAATTGCAATTAAAGGAGGGTCCCAAGTTTAGTAAAATTCCAAATTTTCAAAATTTAATCTTTACCAGTAACCGAGATATGTAAACACTGCAATTTTATTAAAAACTTGGCAACAATACTGATATCACTTAACAATTAGGCATGCCGAAAAGCCCCTAAATACCAAATTTTGTAAACATAGCTTTACCGGTTTTAAAAATATTTAGGCCCTCAAATACCTTTTGCTGAAAATGTAGTGTATCATATCTCAACAACTAATAGAGACAGAATTTTGAAAATTTAGAGACTCAATAAATTTGATCGGTCCAATTTAATGCAATAAAAATAAAGGGAGCATTCCATTTATAAAAATTAAACAACATGTGTAGCACAAAACTGGAAAATCTGGCAAGAGGGGCGATATTAAGACTACCTTGTTTACCAAATTTGGTAAATGCATCGTGATTTCAAAGATATTTAAAAGTTGCGGTACTTTTTGCTAACCCAGTATTCTTAAAATTATACATTTATTAATAGTTTCCCAAAACCATATCTATTAGAGAAATAGAGCAATCAGGAAAGAGATCATAGCAGTCCAAATGAGTATTTTCTATGCTATATCTGGTTGCCCAATGATATTTTCTATGATCGTCTGGTTCAAGGTAGGACAACCGTTTAAGGGGATATCTAAAATTAAAAAATACATTAGATAGGTGTTAATAAATTAATAAAAAAGAAAAAAATTAGAACTGTGGTTACATTTTCGCATCAATCATCATCACGAAAATTTGCATACCTCTGGTACTTCAGAGGACAGGGCCGTACGCAGAAATTAATTTGGGGAGGGGGGCACAAAGACGACACCCAAAAATAATGGTCTCTAAGGGTAAGCAAACAAGGCGGCTTCGGCGCAACCTCCAGAAAACAACCCACCTTAAAGAGATGTTTTATAGGATTCTGGGGGTGGGACTATTGCCCCCTTCCCAGAAGCCCCTTCGTACGACCCCGGAGGAGAATTAAGGAGGATAAACACCGATTACCATCCGGAAATTTTATGTGTACGATAGTTCTCTTAAAAATTAGGCTACACCAACAAGGCGGCCACAGAAAAACTAAAATGTTTGGTATTTTATATTCTACAGAAAATCGCCTTTGTATTTACTATTTTTATTTGGGATACTAATATTTAAATTTAATTTATACTTTACGAAAAATTTTAAATTTTTATTTTTATTTCTAATTGCGTGGGGCCCCTAGGCAGTTCTCTGCTCTACCTTATGGATAATCCCACCTTGATATAGATGCATTGCAGGATTAGAATACAGCTTCTTTATTATATATTACCGGGACCTTCCCTATAGCGGTGGCAAATTTAAATCGTTACCTTTTTTAAATTCCGATTGATTTAACAAAGGTTAGCAATATTTTAACAACTAGTTAAAACATTAAAAAACATTAAGAAAACTCTTTAAAATAAATATTTAAGAAATTATATTCCTTATAATTAGCTTGTTTTCCAGAAAATTAAAAATTTAAGTAGAAAAAGACACAAATTTTGTTGCTTTGACAAAGATCTAATTAGCCATTGGCATATAGTATAAGTAAGATAAATATTAAAAACAACTCCACAATTTGGTTTTCCAAATTTATAAATATACTGCAAAATATTATCAACAACTTACTTAAAAATTGCCTTAATATATCCTGGGCAAGATTGGTTTTTGTTTTGTCTAATTTTCTAGAAGCTTCGCATATTGCTCGATATATACAGGGCTTCCTTCAAATCCCATTCTGAAAAATATGGTCAAAATGTTTTTAAAATACTAATACAGTGTATTCTAATTAAACCAAGCCACCTCGTATACTTCCGTTATTTATTTACGTACCAAATTTTATTTTGATATTTTTAAACAATAAAAATTTATAGGGCTAAGCCACCGCGAAAGACCCCAGTCAAGGTAAATTTTGGTAGAAACTACTCAACCAGTGGTAAAAACTAAAGATCATAAAAAGAAAATTTGAAACCCGGCGCCCAGCTGCTATCATGAAATTTGTATCTGTTAATTTTACTTTAAAATATAGTATTATATGTATTAACTTCATATCCCAAAGTTTCATTTTTTTATTTTACCGTTCAAAAAAAAGGGGGGAACATTAAAGAAATGCACTGAATGTTAATCCCCGTATAATATAAAATTTAAACTATTACCTACCGCTCCATTAAAGTTTCTACTCTATTGTATAGGTCTCTCCTTTGTTTCCTTTTATGAGCATATTTATTTGAATCAAACACTTCTTTAATTGTTGTAGCATTGGGCAAATCATAAGATATTCCCCAGTTGATACCTTCGAGGAATATATTTTCAGTACGTTCAAGAATATTTAAAGTTAAACATAATGTTACCTAAAATATTTAAAACAAAAATATCTGTATACATTTTGCATTTTTATTAAACAATATTTTAAACTTTAAAAAAGGGAGACTCAAAATTTCTAAAAACTAATTGGTAATAGGTATGTCGGATTATAACGTTGCCAAATTTGGATACTTGTAAACTTCCCTGTACAAACATTATAAATTAGAGACATTTTTTGTTTATATATATATATATATATATATATATATATATATTATATTATATATATATATATATATATATATATATATGATATATATTCTAATACCAAATTTAATATTGTTTATATTCATTTAGCGGTATCAAACTTTAATGGATTATTTGTTCTCAGAAATTTATTTACACAAAATACCGGTTGTACCTTAGCCGGTGGCTCACATCCCGATAAGCTTTTATATTTTTAATAATAATACAAATAAGAATATGGTAGGGTAATATTTACATAGAAAAGTGTTATGTTAACTACATTCAGATTGTTCAAAGCCAGTGGCGTACAGTGGGCACAACAGCCAATATTATTAAAAGAAAATTGTACGCTACTGGCTTTTTATGTAGTTTTAATATTTTTTTCCTATAAAGCAACTAAAATACAACTTTTAGTGTAATATTGTTTTTTTGTATCTGGCTTCGTATTTAAGATATTTAAAAACAAAGAGACTTTTAAAAAATAATTAAGGCCCTGTATCTCAGAAACGAAGCAAGTCCGGACATATGTTTATAGGAACTTCTCTTCATAAGATGACATAACAAATCACCCTTTAAAGTTTTGTGTCGAAGTTAGGAAATACCATGGCTATTAATTTGTTAAAAGTCTTTTTAAACCGCCCTGTACATCTAACATACAATTATTTTTATAGAAATGTATTTTCTCATCAAGCAGTACTTTTTATGAAGAGACATATTTTTTGTAAAGTTAATAATTTAAAAAGTTCTCCATTTTGGTAAGAACTTTCGAAGACACGCTGTATATATTTTAGATTTACAATGTAGAGAGCCATAAATGCAAAAAGCCGGTAAATTTTGGACTGAGGGGTAACAGAAAAATATATGTGACTATTTATTTTTACTCGATATCTCGTTATTATTAGATCGTTTCCAGCTTAACCGGAACGTGATTGAAAAGAACTAAATTTTCAAAACAATGCACACTTAAGTGATATACTTTTTTATTTATTATAAAAATAAAATGTTATAAGAGGGCAGCCTAGAAACACTCAGTATTGAGGATGCAGTTATTCAGACACTACTGAACCGATTTTTAAAAAGTAAAAATTATTAAGAAGAGAATTTGAAAACTTCTAAGATGAGGTATCAGTTGACCCCCTTTCCTATTTGAACTTTTGACGTTTTTGTTGGTGGGGAGAGGGGATAACCCTGAACAAGTAAATTTGGACACAGAAATATGTCCCTTTAAAAATAAAAAATTACGTATTTTAGGATTTTTTTATTATGTACAAATGACGGAATTATATAGAGTGGCAGTATAAACTTTTAAAGGAATCTTAAGATACTTATTTATCTATTATTTAATTATTTACCAGAACAAATACTTACTATAAATGTAGATCCCTCAGGAAATGCCAAATATCTTTTAGTCCGGCTTTTTACAACCTGACTTTCATTAATTTCATTTTTAACTAAAGTACACATACCACTTTGGACTAATAAAATTCCTATGGCCACTAATAATGGGTAAAATATATCTAAATTTAACCATAACTTTAACTCATTGATCTATAAAATGGAAAACTACACCTCTAGATAGACATTAAAAATTAGCAGAATTTCTATTTAATAACTGTATCTAGAACCATGTTGTATGTTAAATTAAGAGTACAGTTAAAGGTAAATAAAAATCTAAAAATGCATATCAATTGATTAAGATGAGCAATATTAAGTTAAAAAATATACTCAAAAAAATATATGTTCATATTTTTATTTTATAAATAGTCACCTATTTTATTAATTATTTTAAAGTATTTTTAACACTTTGTCATTTCTACTTTCACCGGTTAAAACTATTTAACACTATTTTTTACCCTACTTTGTTAAATAAGAAGCACCAAACATTTGTTTACTTTTTCATTTGATTTTTGTTAAAGTCTCATTTTGTGTTCGTTTCATGTAACTTAATCTGTTAGTTTAATATGTGTTCAGAAAAATGTGTTGTATTTTTAATAGTTTTGATATGTTTTTTGAATGTGTTGAGTGCAAAGGTGATGGTAAACAGTTATCAAGAAAAAAAAGGTACATAGCTTTTCCAGAGGGAGCTGCTTTTTCTGTAAGTTATTTTTAATAACTAAGTAATTATTTTGTTTGAAGTATGAATTGCTGTATTCCTTTTATGCTTCAGAACCGCCCAGAACGACACCGTAAGTGTTCATTTTACAATTTTTTGACATTTTTTCATGTTGTAGAACCGTTCTTGACACTATTGACAGGTCAGAGAACGGTTCAGAACGGTTCTACAAGGTAAAAGGAATACACTAATTTACAAAATTCTCAGGAGTATAAAAAGAAACCGGTTTGTACATGGTTCCGGAAAGCGATTTATGAATTCCTACTGCGTGTCAGCACCTTCATGGAGTTGAAACGCAGTAGCAAATATGAACAGTATCACCTTTATTTACCTCTTTAAACCCTACGTGAGTTTGGTGCTGCAGTCTGGGAGAAATTTAAAAGCATGCAGATGCATAGGCGGTTTGTGAATTCCTACTGCGTGTCAGCGCCTTCATGGAGTTGAAACGCAGTAGCAAATACGAACAGCATTACCTCCCTTTACCACTCTAAACTATCCGTAAATTTTGTGCTACAGTTTGGAAGAAATTTAAAAGCATGCAAACGCATAATTTTATTACGAATGAAATTTAACCTCGTAACAAAAGGTCTGTGCCCAAAAGCATTACAAATCAGCCAAAGTGAAATAATTAATACATAACCATTTTTAGAAAAAGTCGTAGTTTATAAGTTCTTTTTAGGAATGTTGTTATTACATATTCGGTTTTATTTAAAAGATAATTTTATTTTTAAAAATATTAAACATAAACTTTTAATTCTGTAATTGTACATTTTTATTGGCTAGCTATTAAGCTATTATTTTTTATTTGTTTTGTCTTTTGACTACGGTTAGTATTTATTAAGTATTTATTATTTATTAAGCTAATAAATATTTTAACTTTTAATTTAAATTTGATACGAGGTATTACAAAATGATGTTAGCAAAGTCAAAAAATCTGACAAAACATTATACAGTGCTTGTCTAAATTCAGGACCTCATCTCCTAACTTTTGAATTGTTTGGTATTTTTTCATGAAAATTTGAGGACTTTAGTGAGACAACATAAACCAAATTTTAGACAGAAAATGACAGATATAAATGTCAAACTCACAGCTAGGCCCCATTTCAAAAAGAAAAATTAAATGGAAATAGTCATACTGTCAACTTTTATTTAAAAACAAACATTGACGCACTACTTTTAGGTTATAAACCGTTTAAAATTCACATAAAACTAAAAGAAAAACAACCGTGTGATTCAATTAAATGCAATAAGGCGGTAAAGTAAAAGGATTTAAGGCGGGGGCGAAGCGTCTCCTGTTGCCATGCAGTATGAATTCCAATATATATAAAAACAAATTTGCTTGTACTTAAAACATCCCAGGTTACCACATGCGTAGCAATTATAGGGCTGATTTCTGCGTTCTAACTTTATGAATTCCTACGCGATATTTGTGCTGGCGCATAGTAGTATTTTTATAGTGTTCTAAAATAAACACTCCCATAAAATCCTCCTGCATTTCAGCACGGTAGGGTGTTGTAACGTAGTAGGAATTCATAAAACGCGTCCGGAAATGCTCCGTCTTCATGATAAGGGGTGTTTAATTTTTGTTGTCTACAAAACTAGAAATGAGTTTTGGTATGTGTATGCAAGGAGTTAAAGCAGGTATTTATGGCAGACAAACTAAAGACGAAAATATTCTTGGATCGCGGACAACACCTTACTATGTTCCAGGCCGAAAGTGTAGCCATAGAACAATATGCTAGAAAATCATTTAAAAGGAATTATATGGATAAACCATATTAATTTATTCAGAGTAGCCAGGCAGCCATCAGGGCAATCAGTTTTTGCAAGATCACTTTCAATCTAATACAGAAATATATAGTGGTCCTGGAAGAGGTGAGTTCACTCAACAAACTAACCATTGCTTGGGTTCATGAGGCCTACCAAGGCAATAAAGAAGCTGATAAAATGGCAAAGAAGCGGTAGTGTCAGGGCAATATTAGGTCCCGAGGCCTACTGTGGTATTCTGACATGCCATGTAAGGTTATCTATTAGATCATGGATCATAAAGAAATCCCCAGACTGGGGGTACAAAACAAGAGGACAACTATATTGTTTTATTATAATTTTTCTACGACCACATGCGAACTTAGATACGGCATGTTAATGGTTAGCTTTTTTCCTTAAATGTAAAATTTGATATATTTAAAGTCAGAAAACGGGAAAATGCTGCATATTTTAAGAAAAAACTCATGAAATATTTTTAAAAGTACCTAACTATGCCATTTCTTTTTCATTTTTCAAGAAAGTTTCTAGCATGAAAATTGAGTGCGTTATGAGAAAAATTAGGTTAGTATCTAATTTTTTCTACGAAAAATCATTTAAGATAAACCCCTAACTACCCCTAATTAAAAATAACCCTTACCCCTTGTGCAATTATTCTTTAATACATGCTCTTATAATACGTCCAAGAAGTTTGACCAATTTTAAATGCCTAATTTCAGGAAAATTTGAGCTTAAAGTGAAAAACGATTTTTCACAATTACATATTTTTTCACCCTTTTTTTCTAAATAACTCCGAAGAATACTAGAGATAACAAAAATTATAGAATTTTAAATTTTGGCTTTTTTAATTTTAATTAAATTTTTCTGTGCGCAGATTTTCTGACAATGAATATTTGACGAGATTTAGTCGTTTAAAACCTCTATTTACGAACGAGCACCACCTAGATAG
Organism: Listronotus bonariensis; assembly: GCA_014170235.1. Lineage (NCBI taxonomy): Eukaryota > Metazoa > Arthropoda > Insecta > Coleoptera > Curculionidae > Listronotus > Listronotus bonariensis. The sequence goes on along the minus strand of JACEGR010004657.1, from coordinate 12,825 downwards.
TGCTCTTTAAACCAACCCCATTTAAAAACCAAGGGTTTATTAAGACATTTTAGCCAAAGAGCCCTGTAGTTCTTTAAAAACCCTACAAAAACCTTAAAAAAACTTTCTATCATTAAAAATGAAGCAGATACGTTAAGAAAAAAACAATCAATTTTTCGTCAGAAAATTCAGAATGGGCCACTTCGGAGCATAATAATCTAAAACATATTTTTAAAATTATGCAAATAAAATTGATTAAACTTCTTAAACGTATTAATAATACATGTATAAGGAGAATTGTAAAAAAGTAAAGATCAGCTTTGATTTGGGGGTAGTTAGGAGGTTGTTTTTATCGATTTCTCTGTAGAAAGAAGTAGTTACTGACCTTATTTTTATGACAACCTACTTATGTTTTATTCTAGAGACTTCTTTTTTGTAAGTAAAAGTTTGATTACACATTTTCGTCGAAAAGTGCAACTAATTGTCCACCATAAATCGGACTTTTGTAATCGGGAATACCTTGTGATTCGACCAATTAAACATTGAGCACAGAGTGGTGGCCGCATGCAAGTTAGGTAACAACCCGTTCGATCATGGATTAGTGAATAATTGCCGAAATTTTAAGTATATTCAACAATTCTGTCCGGATTATAGGAAGCGCCATTTGGACAGGGTTTGGATTAAAACAAGGTTTATAGACTTCCGGTCGAAATTATTTTATCATAATTCAATAAAATAGAATTTTAACGAGACTGGCAAAACGAGAACTGAGCCTATTGTCGCGTCTCAAATGTGGTACCAGAAGACTAAAAATGTAAAAAAAAATATTAAAACTAACTAAAAAAGTCTGACTTTACATTACTTTTGAAAAACAGGGTTAACTGGTAAAGATACACCTGTTAGGTATCATAACCAAGCAAGAAAATAAAAATAGTAAAACTTTAGCCATATAATAAGTATTAAATAGTTTATTTGTTTTTGGGAGTTTAAATTTAAAACAAAATTATATTTTGGCTTTTCTCCAGAATAAAAGACGTTTAATAAACATTTTAAGAAAACTAAGAGCTTTTTATATACCATGAAGAACTATTCTGTCCTTGCATAATATAATAAAAGTTAAGATTACTTTAAAGAAATAAATTAATGAAATATTTAATATAAAATAATTATTTTAATTTGGGTTATCCAGGGTGTTTCAAAAACATGGACCATCGCTGGTTGGGTAATTCTTTACTAAAAATAATAAAAAAAGTCCTTATGCACATTCGTCCGAACGCATGGTTTCCGATATGGCCAGAGAGTCAAAGTTTCAATTTTCTTCCAATTGCTTTCAAATTGTAGCTTGAAAACCGGTGGTCACTTTCAACATTTTCCTTAGCTTGTAAGTCAATTGTGCATTGTACAATGAAACAAGAGTTTTGAATAATCATTGTGTCTTTACGATTAATTTTTCATTACGCCGCCAAATGGTGCTGCACATTGTTATAAAATTAACCATATCTGCTAGGGAAACCCTAAACGAAAAGTACCAAGATGTAACTTTTTGTGGCATATGTATTAAGCTTCATACCTGGTGCATCAAAATTGGCAAAAGTAAGTGGCGCATAATTTTTCTCTAAATACATTTTTACAGTTACTTACGCACGCCATTGCCGCAGCTGTAGAATTTTTACTTAAATCTATGCATATATTTTTTCAAACATTGTGCTTATTTGTTAAACTTTAGACTTTTATAAATAGATTAATTAATTTTTAGTACATTATATACATATTTTTTAACTATAGATATAATTCTTGTAAAGTTATTTTTTGTCAGTATTCTTGGGTGTTTTTTAATAGATACCGCTTACTTCAATCTTTAATTAAAATATATATTTTTGTATATTAAAAAACATGCGTTTATCCTTTGTCTAAAGTAGTTTTTATGATTTAAACGTATATTTTCTTCTGTCAAAGAAGCTATAAAAATATAGAAATTAAACAAAATTTTTAGAGTTTTTTTGAAAAAGTTTTTTTTGAGTATATGCGATTTTTTATTGAACTTATAACACCAGTAAATAATAAATAATAAATTTTATTTACTTAAACATAGCAATAAAATGTTATCTAAACAATGTGCCTTCTTGTGAGGGTCGTCCTTTTTCCACCTTGCAGTGCAATTTATAGCTGCACATGAGTGAACCATATTGAACAACAACGTTAGTCAAAAATTTTGATCATAATTAACTTTGAAACACAAGAAATTACTTTTAAATTCAACTACTTTCCAACGGTAAACGAATATAAATGCACGTTTTTGCCGTAATTAGCTCCATCTCTGTCGCACTGCTCTGGCATCAATAAGCGATCGCGAGGGCCGGTCCATTATGTTATGTCATTGTTTTGAACGCATTTCATATACTCGTGACGTCATTTGCTCTGACTGGTGTGTTCGGATTTATGCGCACTTTTAATTTCGTAGATTTATCTTATAAAAATTAAATACAATTTTTAATTACATTTTTAAATAAACCGGTTTTTATAATCCATAAATGTTGCTCTAAATGATAGCGAAGCCAGGCAAATTTTACGGGGCGGGCGGCAGATTTATTTCGATTTACGAAAGTAAAAATATTATATTGCACAGGGGTGTTTTTTTGCTTATGATTAGGTATACAGGTACAGACTAAACATAAGAGCTACAAAAACTTAGATGCGTGTGCGTTCTCTTTAGTGTTTGGTTTAACAGCGCAATCAGATCAACGCTAACTTGATTAATTTGAAAGATACAGATTGATTCTCAAAATTTGTTGATTTTTAATATGTCTTATCACTCGGACATTTATGGACGCCACTGAGAAAACCATTAAAAAAATATACTGTTTTAGGCAGTTTTTTGCTTAACAAATCTCATGGGTATTACATCAGGCTCCGATATATTTTCCCTAAACATAATTGGGGATTGGTATATGAATTACCAAATGAAACCAAACCACTTTTAGATGTTTACAAGCCTGCAATGAAAAGGAGGAATAGAAGAGATTTATATGGACGAGTCGAGAAAATTTTAACATCGTAAGTAAAAAAATAGTCTTATAAAACTTGATACTTTACTTACAGAAAAAAAAGTGGGTGATTTCTTATGTCATTTATATAAAAGGTTCTTTAAACATATGTCCGGACTTGCTTCATTACTAAGTTAAAGTTTTTAAAGAAAGTCGATATTTTTTATCTATCCTTAAAACTTTAACCGATTTAGATAAATTTGGTAATTTTTTTAAATTTAATAAGGCGTTTGTAGAACTTCACCTAGATAAGTTATTGGGTCCGAGTGGCGTCTTAGTGGGCACCACAGCCAATATTATTAAGAAAAAAATACGCCACCGACTTTTTAAAAGGTTTTTTGCTGATTAAGCAATTAAAAAATACACAACTTTTTTTGTTCCCTAAATGTTTTTCGTATCTAGATGCTTTTTCGAAAAAAACACGCTTTATACCCATGGACAATACGGTAAAAACAAAAAGTAAAAGCAAAGCAATATTACCCTTAAAATAAATGAGTAGTCGTATATATTAATTATCGATAATCGCCATTTTCCTTATTTACTAAGGTCAAAATTGGTGTTTATTTGTTAATTTTGGATTTTAGTTTATAATGTTTAGGGATATAGAACGGAAGTTTTTACGGCTTTGGTCAACTAAGAGTTTATGATTCTTGGGTTTTGACGGGGTCCACCCAAGAACCAAGATTCCCTCATGTTGGGCTGTGGTAGATATGTACCAATATTGTATTGGCGCTGAAAGCGTGTTACGATGAAAACATACAAAACTAAAAGATGCATTTTCATTGCTTAATAGGAAAAAATATATATGTAAAATAATACAATGCTAATAAATAAAAAATTACAATGTTTAAGTAACAGACGCAGGGCGCAACATAAAGATCTGGAATTATTGGTATGCTTGGTCACAAGAGCACGCCATTAAGTGGCCAGAAGCAAAAAACCTGTCTAATTTCTTTTTGTTGGTTCTTTTATAATTAAACCAATGAATTTTACAGGAAAAAGAAGAATTTATTTTTGTGCATCTTTGTTAGATTTCCATGCTAATTGACTATTCAAAAGCATTATTTGTGTGCGGTAAAAGCCTTTGGTCTATCCAGTTTCGTTCTATTCTGTCTGTCTTGTATATCCTTGTGCTTTTGAATAAGTGAATCTTGATGCAACGTAGTTGTCGATTCAAATGAGTAACAATTTTATTACATTGCAGCATGTTGTCGTCAAAATAAAATCTCCAAGCTTCCTATTCAGTTTTTGTTCCTTGGGGTCTGGAAAGATGCAGAATCATGTTTTTCTCGTGCGATAATCAATAAAGGTTAAGACTGCTCATCTGTAACCACTGCTTCCATTTAGTCACTTTGCTGTAGATTTTGCTAAAGGTAATTCATCGTCACGATTCATTTTCAGTTGGTTTATACACTATTTCGAATGTCTCTCCTTCTTCTTCATATTCTTTAAATTTACTTTAATATCACGTAAGTCATAGTTATTATAGCCAATATCCTATATGCTTATATACTTTCTTTTATCTCGTCTTACAATCTCTTTTAGTTCGTTTAAACTTCAATATTCTTTTGATAGAGCATGTTTTTTTCTTATTTTGCAAATAACAACAGGGTCACCGGCGACCCCAAACACCTATAATTCTAGGCAATAAACTTTTGCGGCATACGTAATTTGCTGTGGTAATAGTAACAGCCAAGCTATAAAGGTAGGTGTAGCAGCAATATTATAATACAACTTCTTGCAAGAAATATGTCTAAAATATTATTCGATGTGGTCACGGGCGACTCCGTGTTGTCGTTTAAGGGTTAATAAACCAAGTGAAGAAATTCCCTTCGATTAGGAAAATCTGAAGCGCACCAATGCTGGCGTCAAGGCAACACTTTTTCCTTTCTAACCCCTTTAATTGTAAATATTTTATTACGAATACCTAAAAAGTGGCTTGATCACTTATTGCATTTAAAATATTGTAATTTTTAGATTTCCTAATCTCATTTTTTTTTTGTAGCATTGGATACGATGGAAGATCTTGCTTGCTTAGGAGTCTATGTGAAGTTAACCAACGATTTACTAATAAAAGAAGACAGTCTAGCATACCATATATTAAGTTTAATATTTAGGTATGAATACCTTTCAGGTGTAAAAGTTCCTTAATTTTTTCTTTTTTAAGGCGGATCCTTACTCATGGGTTTTCACTCAGGGTTTTTCTCCACGGATCAAAACCCTTTACGTTTTCGATTCATATGTATGCGTCTTTGATGTAGGTGAAATCGCGTTTTTCCATGTATTTCTTATGGGAGAAATTTAAGGTCCGAAAACACAATTTTATGGCCATCCAAACCCCTAACGCAAAATTAGAATTTTTATGCCCTAAGTCACCATGTGCTAGATAGGGGTAGCACCAGACGTCATCACCTATAAATTAAAAGGTCCGCGGAGCTCGGATTCGAACCCATGACACCTGCGTGACAGCCCAACACCTGTGTGAGAATCCAACGCCATATACCACTATGGCCATTGGAGGATCTGATAATTAAAACGCTAAACGGGGTAACTAATCGGGCCAAGACCGTCAGTCGACTCTATTGCTTAATAGTCTGATTTTAGCTGTTCGACCAATAATTTAATTTTTATAAATCTACAATATATTAATACTATCAAAATTTTTAATAATTATGTTGGCTAAATAGGGCCTTAACAGTTTTAACGTATATTTTGGCTTCTAGTGGTTTGATTTTTAGTCAATCTTTTTAAAGAATTATTTTTAATAAATATATTAACACTAATTTTTAAATAAATATGTTATTTGAGAGTAAAACAGGGCCTTAACAGTTGTTTAATGTATATTTCGGTTTCTAGTAGATCGATTTTAGTTGTTCCTTTTGTTAATAATTTAATTTTATAAATCTACAAATATTAATACTAAAATTTTAATAATTATGTTATTTGAGGTAAATAGGCGTTGCGCAAGATTCCTAAACATGACGTCAGATTTTTCGAATGACAGATGAACCCGCCTCGCGTTCTTACCTAGACCGAAATATTTAATTTTTAAATTTGACTCACGTAAATTTTAGACGCATTGGCTATATATTTTAGAAATAAGGGTTGATACCCTTACAAATTATATTTAAATATGTTTCTTGGGTCCTAATCTCACTTTTAAACAAAAATCGTACATATCGTATGTACTGAAACCAAAATATTTATTTTTTAATTCTGCCATTCGTATACTCTTCTTTAGCGCTAGGCTAATTATTTAAAAATTAGGGCTGATACTCTTACAAATTATATTTAAATATGTTTCCTCGAATTTGTTGATTTTTTTTAATAACTTGTCTGTCAATCATAACAACGGCTTTCTAAGAACTTTGAGGTTATCTGTTTAGGCCCTATTTACTCTCAAATAACATATTTATTTAAAAATTAGGTTAATATATTTATTAAAAATAAATTGTTTAAAAAAGAATGACTAAAATCAAACCACTAGAAGCAAAGATATACGTTAAAAACTGTTAAGGCCCTATTTACACTAAAATAACATAATTATTAAAAATTTTAGTATTAATATTTGTAGATTTATAAAAATTAAATTATTAGCAAAAGAACAACTAAAATCGGTCTACTAGAAACCAAAATATACGTTAAAAACTGTTAAGGCCCTATTTACACTCAAATAACATAATTATTAAAAATTTTAGTACTAATATTTGTAGATTTATAAAAATTAAATTATTAGCAAAAAGAACAACTAAAATCGGTCTACTAGAAGCCAAGATATACGTAAAAACTGTTAAGGCCCTATTTACTCTCAAATAACATATTTATTTAAAAATTAGTGTTATATTTATTAAAAATAATTGTTTAAAAAAGAATGACTAAAATCAAACCACTAGAAGCCAAGATATACGTTAAAAACTGTTAAGGCCCTATTTACACTCAAATAACATAATTATTAAAAATTTTAGTACTAATATTTGTAGATTTATAAAAATTAAATTATTAGCAAAAAGAACAACTAAAATCGGTCTACTAGAAGCCAAGATATACGTAAAAAACTGTTAAGGCCATATTTACTCTCAAATAACATATTTATTTAAAAAATTAGTGTTATATTTATTAAAAATGATTGTTTAAAAAAGAATGACTAAAATCAAACCAATAGAAGCCAAGATATACGTTAAAAACTGTTAAGGCCCTATTTACACTCAAATAACATAATTATTATTAAAAATTTTAGTATTAATATTTGTAGATTTATAAAAATTAAATTATCAGCAAAAAGAACAACTAAAATCGATCTACTAGAAACCGAAATATACGTTAAAAACTATATAAAGATTCATTAGATCCCCGTTTGCCGTTTAATTATAAGATCTTCCAATAGCCTAGTGGTATATGGCGTTGGATTCTCACACAGGTGGTCAGGTGTCATGGGTTCGACTCCCAGCTCCGGCGAGACTTTTTTAATTTATAGGTGATGACGTCTGGTCCCAATTATACCTCGTTTGGCGTTTAAATTATCAAATCCCCAATGGCCTAGTGGTATATGGCGATGGATTCTCACACAGGTGGCCAGGTGTCATGGGTTCGACTCCCAGCTCCGCGGACTTTTTAATTTATAGGTGATGACGTCATCGATGGTTACTACCCCTATCTAGCACGTGGTGACTTAGGGCATAAAAATTCTAATTTTGCGTTAGGGGTTGGGATGGCGATAAAATTGTGTTTTCGGACCTTAAATTTCTCCTATATGAAAATACATAGTAAAAACTACCCCTTTTGATGTTCGTATTGGTATAGCATATCTATGCCTGAAAAAACCTCATGACTCAAAATCCAAGGTGAAACCCAACAAATAGAATTCTGCCTTTAAATGTGAAATACCTAAATATCCATGTAAGATAAATGAAAAAATTCCCTACTGTCGCAATATTTTTCGAAATAATTAAAGAAGAACTCTGTGCTTTATGATATTCACCAGCACTCTCTCCACTGACGCGTTTCGCCTGCCTCACAGGAACATCTCAAAGGGGCTGTATCAAGTCCATAACATGAAAAAGCAGGAGTTCTTTATTAGGTAGTAGTTATTTAAAAATAACGACCGTGGTGGCACTACCGCGTTGTCTAAAGGTGCTGTGAAATGCATTTCATGCTTGGACAACGTTGACGGAACAGGGGAACGATGGGTTAAATATCTAATAACCCGACACCCACGGTACTCTGGTATTTGGGCATTTGCCTTCGTGGGATGTCAAAAACGGTTATTATTGCGACTGTAAGGAATAATTTTCATTTGCCTTAAATGCGGTTTGAAAGCGGGTTTTAAACAGTGCCGACACGGTCAAGTCACCGTTTTACCTAAGGAGTACGATTCGAAGGGAACAACTGGCTTTGATTTGGCCAGCAAGTGGTCAGAGGAAGAAAGGAGGGGACCTGATCAGGATGCCGTCGTCGAAGGTGACTCAAAGTATTCGTAGTTTTATAAAACAATATTGCCTGACGTACATCAACGGTGGAGGATTTATATCTTACTGTGGAGACAACTTGATAGCTGTGTTATAAAAATACTCTTGATTTTCGTGTTCTTCACCATGAGACCCGGTACCAGCACATCTTGATACGTTTCTGTAAGAGACGTGGGAAACGAGTCACTGCAGAAGAAGATCCTGGTGAGATAACATAAAGGCAGAAGGTCTTTAAGCTTAACTGTCAAAGATTTACTCTCCTACTACCTACCTATCAGAATTTTTACCAATTTGAATAAAATAAAGATTTTATTGTCGTATTTTAGATTTCCTCCAGACAAGCTTCTCTACATTAACGAACTCAGAAGATCGCAAAATATATCACTACACGCCTCACAGGCTCAGGTTTCCAAAAATGAAAATAATCTCGAGATGTTCAGAGGGACCCTGAATATGCTGAGTAAATAGAAGAGCGAGAGAGAAATCTGCAGAACACGTTTGAAATGTCCATTTTTCTCTCATAGACCTTGCCCCTAGGTTACTCTATTCTTTTAGTGGACTTTAACAATAAAGTAATTTCAAATAAATGTGTTATTTCTCTTTTTTTTTAATCAGGACGCAGAACTTATTTAGAATCTTTTAACCTAACTATTAAACATTTTTTTTTTTAAGAGGGACTTTTGAAGAACAGCAGACAATCTCTTCTATTAATTACCATGCTATAGCCATATGACCATGCACACAAATGCTCCTATATTTTTAGGCCTAAACCATGCTTCATATGGAACAATGTAACCATTTTGCACTGTTAATGTAAAAACTCATCTTTTGAGGTCCATGCAGTTAAAGAAACATAGAATGGGATGCATAAATTTTGCCGGCTCAAATCTTTTAACTTTTTTTTTTTTGTTTGGTAAAATATTGAAGATTTAATAATAAACCATTGCAATACCGGGTTTGACCTAGCGAAAATCTATTTTTTTAAACTTGGACACTTTTAGGTCATAACATTTTTTACTACTTTTTCTATGGATGGTGCATGGAGGAGGATAATCATCTTTTCATGGCGGACAAGTTGAAAAGTGGCCATCGGAATGTAGCAAGTTGGGATGGCGCCACAGTAGCCAGTGGAGGGATTTTGGTATTTCTTTCCTTTTTGTTTTGAATCTATCTGTCCTTTTCATTTTGTATCTCACTCTAATAATTCATGCTCATTGGTTAAAATCTCCTCTGGCTACTGTGGCGCCACCTTAAGTTGCTCCTTTCGACGGACACTTTTTAAACATTCAGATGGTTATCCTCCCCTCCACCATCATAGCACACTACTACCCCTTGAACAGCAACTGATTTGGATGCACTTTTTTGAAAAGAAATACGATTTTGGCACCGTATTCTTTATTTTTTATTCGAGTGGGACATTTTTTAAATTCTGCAACTTATTTAATATGACACTTAAATGCTTTTTTGTATTCAATTTTTTAGTGATGGGTAAGTATATCTAATTATCCAGTTTGTTGTGGTGCCAATACTAAAATTGCGGATCCAGTCGTCACACTACTCACTATTTGTTTTATTATCGCTATGGCGATTTTTGCTTCTTATAATAACACTGTAGTCGTTACAACTAACGTAATTATAACTTTCAATTATATCCTTCTTATAAATAATATCTTTCAAGACATCTAGGTTTGCTTCCATCTCAAATTACAATTTCAACAATGTTTTTATATTAACACAACAGAACTATTTACTACTATTGTGAAAATCCTGAACCGCGGTATAATTTGGAGTAGAAATAGGAACGTATTGTGGGTTTAAATCCTACTATGTTATAGATTGACGCTTATCTGTATCGCGGTATTGATTTAGAGAAACCATATGCGCGTTTTAAATATACATATTATACTACGTTATAGAATAGCACTCATCTGTATAATGGTATAGATTGTAAATACGCATCCTGGGCTGTTTTCCTTACAGTCGCGGGATGGGAGCAGTCGTTTGCGTTCAAAAATACCTATTTAAGTTTTTTCGAGAGAACTCCGCCCACTTTTCTCATGAAAACGCTGTTCTCCAATTTCAAAAATAAGGACCCAGGGGTGAAACTCAGCTCCAAAATCTTAAATAGAACAAGGAATCGAATGATACCTTATTTTAAAGGTGTCTTTAAATACCCACCCTGTATACTTCTTTGGTTCCACTAAATAACTTAAATGCGAATATCCTAAAAAGTGGCTGACAGCGATCAATGACAGCTTGCTTTACAGATTCAGAATAAAAGTTCAGTTTGTCTTTTTTGTTTTTTTTGTACATTTGGTGGATATTACTAAGAAAAAAAGAGAAAGGTTAGCTTAAAAATTAATTTTGGGAGGGTCTGGACATATAGGTAGGGGTTGGACGACTGTCCATACCCTTCCCCATAGTAAAATTTAACAGAATGGCGATTTTATAGTTACGTTAAAATACTGTTAATGATAAAACCCTAAATACCTATTTTTAAAATTTTAAATATACACACATGAAAAATAATATGGTATTATAAAAATACGAAGAAATTGCCAACTAATTCTCTGCAAAATTATACTTCAAAATTACAAAACAGTATATTTTTAATTTACCTCGACTATAACATACCTTCGCTGTTAAATTAACTATGAACACTAAGGCACTTTCTTCCCGACTACCGGACAACGCGCCAAGAATATTTGAATAGATTTGGCGGTAAATTTTAATGTGTCCATATACTCTTAGTATCCAAACCCTCCCCGTTCTTCCCTACATACAGGGAGGGACAAAAGTTGCGACATTTTAGGGAGATTCCAAAGTAGTATAGATGGCGTCCTTTGAGTTAACATTGAAACAATAATTTTAGATCTGAATAGTCTCTATCAATAAATTCCTAAATATTTTGTATTACAATGTTCAACAAAATTATCAATTTTTTACTTCCTGTATCTCCTTCTTATTAACTTTGGAATATAGGTATGTTTTGTTAAATCCTAATATTTTTATCATAATAAATTTAAAGTTTCTCTATATACAGGGTTTTTATTTATAATTTTCCACCATCTTTTAACTATAACAAAGAAGGATAAAAAAACGTCCTGTATAAAAGTTTCATACTTTTCATCTATTATCTTTTAAGCATAAAAAGAACATTCATAACTCAAGAAAAATAAAGAAGCAGGTTAACTTTTTTTTATTTGGACACCCTGTATATTATGTTACCATTAAAGGCCTTTTTAAAAGGCTTTACAAAAATTTCACATTTAATATATTTATCTTTAATAGTGTCTGGAAAATTACAGCCATCTAAATATAACTTTATTACATCCGCAGTCTAAAAGCCCTGCAGTCCATGAGGAGCGGTTTTCCGCTCGCGGAGTGTTATAATTCAGCTGCCAGTGATTGGCGGGAAAGACATTTTTAAATTTGCACCAGCCAATCCACAACGCTGCAGATTATCATCCGGCGAGCGGAAAACCGCTCATCGCAGCCGGAGCTGGCGTAAGGGTGTGTTTATGTTGGAGCGGCGTGGAACGAGGTTAGCAACGCGGATCGAGAAAATTATTATTCAAGTACTCATATTTCGAAAACTATTAAAGAAAGTTGTAGTATTTTTTCAAAGCTTTTTAAATGACCTTTTAATGGTAACATGATATACAGGGTGTTCCATTTAAAAAAAGGTTACCTCTTCATGTTTCTTGAGCTTTTGATGTTCTTTTGTTTCTTTTTTATGCTAAAAAATACTAGATGAAAAAATATGAAACTTTAATACGGGACGTTTATTTTATCCCTCTTGGTTATAGTTTAAAGTGGGTGGCAAAATATAAATGAAAAACCTGTAGCATTAATTAGCGGATACCCTGTTTAGAATAAGAATATTATGTTTTCTATAATATTTGTTTTAAACTATACCAATATAAAATTATTATTTTTAAAATGATTCCAACAAAGACCTCTAAATCTACACTAATTTTAAATAAAACTTTTAGTAAATAGAGCTTAATTCCACAAAAACTTCCTTTTTAACTATTTTGTTCATCTCCCAGGGTTTTCAGCTGGAAAAGCGGAATATTTCCCGTTTAATTGGAAAGATATCCCGGCAAATAATGAAATTTTCCGTCTGTATAAACTGAATTATAAATTTTATTCTTTTGTCTACATGGAATTAAACTTTGTTAAAAGAATGAGTGATTTAGAAATAAATGAAAATTTACTTAATACGGCATTATAATCTATATTTAATATAATTATATGGTAAAACATTATTCCTAAAATAATATTATTATTTTAAACTTTTTACGAAGTAATTACCAACTAACCAAAACAACAGT
>JACEGR010004656.1:0-84329 GCA_014170235.1 Listronotus bonariensis | reverse complement strand
AGCTTAGTGACTTAAAGGTCCGATACTTCGGTTTTTGAGTAGAAGCAAATGCTTTATACAGTGAATAAAGTATGTCAACATTAGTAGATTTTTGAACGGACCCACCTCAAAAAGTCCTGCTGGCACCCCCCACCCCCCTCAAAGTTGGTTAAGGGATTGATATAGTTTTTTCTAATATCTTCTAAACGGTAAATGATAAAAAACTGATTTTAGTGTCGTTAGATAGAGCACAAAATTCTGCAAAATAGTAATAATTAAAATTGTATTTTTGTTTACTACGTAAGAATCTCCAATATAGAAAAAGTTGGAGGGAGCATCCACGAGGCATTTTTTACGATATATCTTCCAAACCGTCTACCAAACAAACAAAATATAGGACACAAAAAATTAAGGCCAAACTTTTCCCTATCGAATGGTGTATAACACTATACTATTTTCTTTTAAATTAAAGCTACCAGTGGCGTACAAAAGTAGCACTACACCAGTATAGTAGGTAGTTAAAAATTGAAATTTTTAATGTCATACTTTTATTTTATTTTCTTCAGAATATCTGTCACTTTAGTGTAGTGGTGTTTAGTTAGTAATTGGTAATATTACCTTATTGCGCATAATAGTAATATTAAAAATAATATTTTTGTTTTTTTGGTAAGACTCTACAACAAAAAAAGTCGAAGGGGAGTATTCATACGGCACTTTTTACCATATATCTTTCAAACCATTAACAAAAAAAAAATAAACAACATAAACGACAGACTACAAAGTTATCATTTTGACTATTATCTTTTAAAATAAAGCTACCAGTGGCGTACCAAATTAGTACTACACCAATAAAGTACCTAGAAATCGAAATATTTAATGTTATTCCTAAATTTTAAAAGATTATTTTTCACTTTAGATTTATTAATTAATAATTATACTTTACATTTTATTTACTTATTTCTTTTGTTTTATAATTTGATTCATCATATTTTTAAATAAATAACAACAGTATTATAATAACTTTTTATTATAAAGATAACAACAAATATGGCTTATACAGTGTGTCCCAGGATAGGTGTTACAAGAGGACAAATTTACCAAAATTTTTGGAATATTTAATCGTCCTTTTGGGAAACTGGTCGCATGGTCCAAAACTAATAAATACAAAATTTGATTTCAATTGGTAAAATACAGGGCAAGTTATAACTAAAAATATGAAAAATGACCAAGGATAAAGTACCTTTATTTTTAAAAAATAGGACAAAATTGTATAGGTAAATATTGTAGAGATCAAAATTTTATGTCAAAATTTAAAGTTAAACACGTTAAGTAAAAAAATATTTTTGTCAATTTTTTAACTCGCCCTGTTTAATACCAATTGAAGTAAAGTTTTGTATTTATTAGTTTTGGACCATGCGACCGGTCGTCCAAAATTTCGTTTTAAAATTTAAAAATTTTTGTTCCATTTGTCCTCTTGTAACATCTATCCTGGGACACACTGTATATAACATCAATAAAAAACACATTATTACACAATCTAAAATACCTAATTACAACATTCCGCACACAAACATAACCTGGTACATTTTAAATTTTTTTAAACAACATTTACAATTTGTGCCACATTTACATTTTAATAGTGTATCAGATGATATTTTTCATTTTTTAAAGTGGTCCACAGTGGAGTCCATTTAGTATTCTCTAAAATCCATCCCCATTCAGATGGACATGGAAGTTCAACCACTGGTTGGCAGAGATTACCCCAAACAAATCCTTCTTGATAAATGCATTGATTAATGTGAAGTGCTAAAACATTCATTGTTGGGGGTAAATTCTCAACCGTTCGGTTTTTTGGGCAAAAAGTTGCATTCGATAAATATCAATGTTGCTACTATCAGAATGTTTATCGTAAATGGTTACAACGAATTTTGAGATCACACTTAATTGCCGAGATGAAGGTTTTTTGAATGCTGCAATAAATCAATGAAAGTAACTTCCGAAAAAGATTCCCAAGCTTCCCAACACTTTTTTTCCTTTTCAATAAAAGGAAGAGGTGGTATCGCAACCGGTTAGTGAATGAAAAAAGAAAGGGCTAGACTTCTTTTTATTGATTTTTGTAGCAATTTCGATACACGAAATATGTCTTACATTTTTACCAGTACCAAACCAATCCACACGTCTTGATTTTTGTTTTTGTACTGGTAAAAAGAAATGTCCGTGTAATATGATTATTTATTATTACTAGTATGCAGAATTAGAAATAATTATAAATTAATAAAACTAAAGTAAAAAATATTTAAAAAAATTAAAAGTATAACAATAAAAATTTACATTTTTAGGTACTATACTGGTGTAGTGCTACTTTTGTACGCCACTGGTAGCTTTTTTTTAAAGATAATAGTATAATGTTATACTCCATTCGTTAGGGAAAACTTTGGCCTTTATTTTTTGAATTCTATATTTTTTTATTTGGTGGATGGTTTGGAAGATATATCGTAAAAAGTGCCGTGTAGATGCTCCCCTCCAACATTTTTTTTGTTGTAAAATTTTACTAAATCAACAAAAATACAATTTCTAGTGTTACTATAAGCTAATATTAACAACTAAAGTGAGAAATATTTTGAAAAAAATAAAATAAAAGTATAACATTAAAAATTTCTATTTTTAACTACCTACTATACTGGTGTAGTGCTACTTTTGTACGCCACTGGTAGCTTTAATTTAAAAGAAAATAGTATAGTGTTATACACCATTCGATAGGAAAAACTTTGGCCTTAATTTTTGTGTCTTATATTTTTTTGTTTGGTAGACGGTTTGGAAGATATATTGTAAAAATGCCTTGTGGATGCTCCCTCCAACTTTTTCTATATTGGAGATTCTTACGTAATAAACAAAAATACAATTTTAATTATTACTATTTTGCAGAATTTTTTGCTCTATTTAACGACACTAAAATCAGTTTTTTATCATTTACCGTTTAGAAGATATTAGAAAAAAACTATATCAATCCCTTAACCAACTTTGAGGGGGTGGGGGTGCCAGCAGAACTTTTTGAGGTGGGTCTGTTCAAAAATCTACTAATGTTGACATACTTTATTCACTGTATAAAGCATTTGCTTCTACTCAAAAACCGAAGTATCGGGCCATTTTTGAACAATAAGTCACTAAGCTATAAGAACTGTCGACAAACTGCATATTTATAAGTAAATTTTATGTAAAACATAAAATAACTTTTTTGTAAAATTAATAATAAAAAAGTTTCCAATATCTAGAGAACTTAGACGGACACACTGTAGATTAGTTTGTATAGAAGTTATGCTTTATATTGGTAGGTGGATTCATTTATTCAATGGTCTCTTTTTGTTAGGTATATACAAAAAGTCTCTATAGAGGAATGGTACCGCTTCGGTCCTGGTGTCGGGGTAAAGCGGGCTCACCCTGTATTGATCCCTATAAACTAGCTGGTCGCTTAGAACAAAATAAAGAAAAACTTTCCAAAAAGACAAAATAAAATAATTACAAATTGACATTTTGGTGCCACGTCTGTCACAGTGGTCAAGAGAAAATTAAGTAAAAAAAAAAAAAAATTAAAATTAACTAATTTAGTTTTCCAACAAAAAAAAAAGACCATTATGTAAGTGTTTATTTGTGTGTCTATATTAAAAAAAAGTTTAAATTGTTAATAACAATACAAAATTATCCGGTTCCCAAATTTAACTTATAATTGTTTTACAATTGAAGAAGATATATAAACACAAATAAATATTTTTTATTTTTTTTTAAGAATTAAAGCTATTATTTTTTTTTACAACATACTTTATGTGTGGTCCTATTTTAGTTTTTGAGCATCATAGCACTTCAGATAAGAAATTAAAATATAATTTAAAAATAAAATTTGACCAAAATTATCAAAAGTTTAAATAATTTCTGGTAAAACTGGAAGTCGTAAAAACTTATCATATACACCTTAATATTACTTTTCGTTAGTCTAACAACCCTATCATGTTTCGTCACTATTAATAAAGAAATTAAAAAATGGCAGTGCTTGAGCGCCCATTTAAAATATGAAATCTACTTGAATATTACATTATTTTGATGGTACCACTATAAAGTCAGCAAAAAGTTAACTTTTTTTTATTTGAGACAGCCTACAAAGATGCCTAAGTAGCAAGGTAACGTGGGTGTCGAGTAAATTGGTGTTTAACCCCATCTTTCTCCTCTTTCAGTCTTTCAGAGTTGTTCAAGTACTAAAACATGCAGTTTTTGCATTTTACAGCACCTTTTAAAAACGCAAAAGTACCACCACCTGAGTATAGGCATGATACTCATTACACTTATTTTATTGAGGGTATTAGTACATATACAAGATGTCCCGAAAACAGAGCTGTATATTTTATTAAAGTTTAACCTTTTATTAGATTTTACATAAAACATGTGTGTGTGTGTGTTTTGGAGTTACAAACAGCATATTGATGTACACATTAACGACAGAAAGTAAAGAAAAAAATGATATTTTGGTTCTAAGTATTTTTAAATAATTTTGCCTTGTCACCTGTCAGGGTGACAAATAATATGATAACTACTAAGAGGTGCGTTAGATATTTATTTTATTTTATCTACATACAATGTGGGCCCAATTAAACTTGTACGCTTTTTAACTAATAATAACTTTTTATCTGTTGCGCTAATGTTTTTATTTTTGAGTGGCTACCGGGCTAATATGTTTTCTTACGGTTTGCTAATTTTGGTAAAAAGATTTTAACAGGACAGGACAAACTAAGAGGTGATACGATGAAAAATAAGAAAATAACTTTATATGAACATAATACGTCATAAAAGTCTTAGTGTTAAAAATTATGAAAAAAATATTGTTTTTTAATTATAGGTTTTATACCAATTAGGATAATTTAAAAAACTTGGAAGACATCTCCTATGCATCAGAAGACATTTTCTAAAATACTAAAGAAAATAGTACGCCACTGCATTTTTCTAAAATAAAAATCTTTTTTAAATCCCCGTTTAGTTTATAACAAATTTGATCTTTTGACCTTTTTTACTTGATGTACGGGGATTCAAAAAAATATTTTTAATTTAAAAAATGCAATAGTGTACCATTTTTTTCTTTAAAAATATTTACCATAAACTTCTTATGGACGACACTGGTAAAAATTTCTTTTTTTTTGTATGTCAAAAAATGTCTTGTAACGCATATGAGATGTCTTTAATAAAAATGTATATCTTAACTGGTATAAAAGCTATGATAAAAAAATTATATTTTTAAAAATTTTAAACACTAAGACATCCAGGACATATGTTTATATGAAGGTTTTCCTTAATTTTCACTGTAAAATCACCCCTTAGACTTTGTCGGTTGAGTTACTGGACACCCTGTATAAATCTAAATTCCTTACCTGTTTTTTAAGATAGAATATTGTTAAACACATTAACAAAAAGCGTAAGCTTTAAAGAGATGTTTATACTAGTTCGGTAAAGTTTAACAACAAGTTATATTTTTTTATTATTTTGTAAACATTTTTATTAAAATGTATTTAACAAAGATATTATGATAAAGGCGAAATTTAATAATATGACCCTTTGGAAAAACAAATTGGAGTAGTATAGCGGGATGCAGACAGGAAAATAAAACCACTAGTGTATATCCTTCCGTTTCGTGGCTGGATTACCATCTTATCAAGGTCCTATTATTAAAGAAGACTCATTACAAAACTATTACGTCACAAGGACCCAATAATTTACAACACTAAAATACACTTTTAAAAAAGAGCGTCAGGCAGAAGGCGAAGAAATAATATGTTAGGACGTCATTGTCAGAATTAAAATCAGCAATTGGATAAATATAACTTAAAATTCTTAAAATGTGGAAAATAACACAGACCCATTAAATAAAAAAGTAGTGCATGCTGGGTATCAGACAAAGATTTTATGATATATATTTTGCCGCCGAGCATGTATCTAAATTCAAAACTAGAGGTCAAACTGCAAAAACCGAATTGCGGGGGCCAAAGGGGCAGTAGCATTTTTTTTTTATTGAAAGAGGGTTATGTAGCACCTTATTTTAAAGGCTCTTAAATACGCTATTTAACGCCACTTTGTTTTTGAAAATCGTCCCAGTCGTTTCAGACTTACAAGTCAATACCTTTAATTGTATAGTATTTAAACTAAATTTTAAATGATTGTATGTCTGGAACAGCTGGGATGATTTTAAAAAACAAAGTGACCTTATATATAGTATCCAAGGGCCCGTAAAATGAGGTGCTACATAGGTCACTTTAATAAAAAAAAACAAATTGTTGGTGCCCCTTGAGCCCTGCAATTCGGCTTTTGCAGTTTAACCTTTAGTTTTGACTTCAGATTCGTGTTCATCGACAAAAAATATGTCAAAAAATCTATGTCCGATACCTAGCACATACCACCCACACCCCTTAGTTTAAAAACTAAGACATTTAGGACATAGGTTTAAAGAAAGTTTTTTTTCGCATTTTTATTTGTAGATTAAGCCCTTAAAAATTGTCGGATAAGTTGTGAAACACCCTGAATAGGCAGTACTATTAATATTTTTTGTCTATCTGAAAAGGTTATTTAAAGATGGATCGTTAAACAACGCTAAGAATTATGTTTATGTTTAAATAAAATACCTCTTTAAAAAGAAAAAAGAAACTACTATATTTTAAAGCAATTCTTTGATGTTCCGAATAAAATAAAAAAAATAAAAGGGATCTCTTTGAAAGAACAAGAACAAATATTGGCCATTTCTTCAAAGTGAACATCCTTTGAATGGCAACTTAAATTAAAAACTTTTTTGTCAATAAAACTAGAATATTATTTCACTCTAGAATAATCACAAAAACTCCATGTATTTAGTTTAAAATATGTTTTAAATCTTTAGTTTGGAGATTAAAAAAAACACCTGAATAGGAAATGTATAATATTGGTTTAAAAAGTCAGTTATTCTTATTACCATAATACAAAAAGTATTTTATTGGTTTAAAAGTCAATAAACAGTTAGTTACTAGATAATTTTTTAACGTTTATGTTTATTCGGGTTGTACACTATATTTCTTTAATATCCCCCGTTCTTTTTATTTTTCGGAAATGAAAAGAAAATTAATTTAATGCGTAAATTTTATATTTTAGAGTGGCTGGGCGACATATTGAAAAGAAAATTTAATGAAAAAGGGGGTTTTAGGGTACAATATTTTAAAGCTTTTGACGAATACTTTATAAGCCTAAAATAATAAGTCATATACATATTTACTTACTGCAAAATGCCGGTCCTTTAAAAATTATCTAAATACCTGATTTAAATAGCCATATTACCACAACCAATTTAGTTAAACATAAATAATGGGAATTGTTGGTGTTTAAGCTCCCATAATAAACTTTTTGATGGAGATAATATACAAAGTGTTTCATTAAGAAAATATACCTTTTGTCCCATCCTATATATAATCATCAGTTTTATTAATAAAAAGATCTTTAAAAGTGCTCTAGATAAATACAATAATAATCATATTTAACTTTAGTAGTTTCGAAATTTTGGCCATCCAAATCAAGTATTAAGGTAATTTTTAAAGTATTGCAATTTTGTGTAGGTAAAGGTATTAGCTTTGTATTAAAGAGTTATAAAGTAACTTGTCAGTACCTTTTAAACTATTTGTCCATTAAATATGTTTTTTCCAAAATGGCGTCCAGCCGCCATCTTGAAATTTTCATCTATCCATTTCACCTCAAGGAATAGTATTGCGAATTAATTTTTTTATAGGCTTTAACTTTTTAAGTAGATTGTTTTAAAAAGTATTAGAGAGGGGGAAACTGTATAAGTTTAAATAATTTTCAATAGGTATAGCGGGTGGTGCATCGCCGAGCGGAATATAGGAAATCCCATCTAAATTTTAATTTACTTTAATTTAATTAATTATTGTCTTCCCAGTACATTTTACAAAAAAATGTAAGATAACTTTTTAAAGAGACCAATCTGACAAACCCTTGTGCCAATCTTGAATTATAATTATTTTATGTAATTGCAAAATTAACAATTTTTCTCGTAAAACCAAACAGACAGCAGCCACCGGCAGACAATTTGTTATAAGGCTTTTTAAATCTTACGTACAGCCAAATACAAGGAATGTTTTTTTGTTTAATCAATCTAACAACTATTATATTCAAAATAAAAGACACAAAATTTGGTAGTTTTGCAATAACCTACATTTAACTGAATACATCAAGATTCGCTTATTAATTTTGTGAAACTTGGCATGGAGTGTTTTTATGTTTCGCTTGGCGACGCACCACCCGGTATATACATTTTAGAACGGCTTAAAAGGATATCTCATGAAAAATTTTTGGACAAAGTTTTAAAATATAATAACTTCTAAAATATAAAATATTTTTAAAATTAAAAAATGTAACTACAGATAAAAAATAAAAAAAAATCCTGGATGACTCAGATTCAAAAAACGTAAATGATTCCCTGGTAAGAACTAAAGCAAATATTGGCAAACTTCGCAATATAAGCGACCCTGCAAATTAAACGCGCTTTACAAGGTAGCTTAAATTAAAATCCTTTTCTTTAAAGCTATTCTAAATGGCCCAGTCATTTAAGGGGGTTTACCTAGAAAAGTTGAGGTATCCATCTGTAAATTTGTAAAAACTTGTGTTTTGCATCATAAAACTATTCTCAAAATTTACGTACGATTTGGTGTCCGCAAATAGGGGGTCAAAAGTAAGAAATAAATTACTTTTTGCAAGTTCCTTTGCAAATATCTCGTTTTTAATGGGTTTAACGCTAATTGCATTTATTATCAATATTGTAAAGAAATAAATTCTCTACAAATTTTGTTTTAAACATTTTTTTTACGTTAAATCGTTTTTGAGATAGAAGGCAGTGCGAGCGCAGTTTAAATAATATTTGATATCAACTGGTAGTTCCGATCAAAATCAGCTTATATAAAGTTTATAAATTAATTGTAAATTTATAATTATAAATAATTTAAATTTTTTATTTTATTAAATTATATTTATATATTTTTACATATATTAATTTTTTTTTTTTTAATTAGGTATCAGTTTATTTAATTACATCTGTAGAGGAAATAAATATATAATATAATAATGAAAATCGTATCCGTAGTAATTATTTATTAAGAAATAAAAAAGAATAAATGGGAAATAACATTTTAAATAATGTTTTGTGTGTAAATGTCAAAATTAAATAAAAGGGAAAAAATTTAAAAGAACAAGAAGTTATTATTTCAATTTTCTTCTTCTTATTCTTCATCGTCCTCGTCTTCCCGCAGTTGTAAAATTTCAAAAGCGTTGTCGTCTTCATTGTCATCTTTACCGATATTCGTTTCTTATTCTTCCCTAATTTTTGGATCAAAGGTCCTTTCTTTGGTAACATTAGTCTCATATGGTACAGCATTAAGACAAGCTTACCCATTACACTGGCCACAAGCTAAAAGCATTGCAACCCCGTACACATCCACCCAACCCGCGGAATGTGCCCGGTTTGTTCCTGGGCGCAAACATAACTTTTTTTTATTTTTTTATTTAAGTACCTATTAATTTTAATAATTTATAAACCTTAAATGATCTTATTTTAATCGGAAATACCAGTTGATTTCAAATAATATTTAAACTGGGCTAACGCTGCCCTCTATCTTAAAAACCATTGAACGTATAAAAAAATTATTTAAACAAAAGTTGAAGAGCATTTAATTATTCACAATATTAATAATAAATTTAGTTAGTATAAAACCCATTAAAAACAAGATTTTTGCAAAAAAACGCGCAAAAGGTGGTTTTCTTTTTACTTTTGACCCCTATTTTTGAAGTTGCGGCCATCGAATCATATGTGAATTCTGATAATAGTTTTATGATGCCGAAATACAAGTTAATACAAGTTTACAGCAGGGTATCTCGATTTTCCGGAATACTGGGTTAAATCTACCGTAAATGAATGGACAAAAAATGTGTTTTTAGATTTATCTTGGGTAAAAAATTAATAAATTTAGTAAAACATAACCTATATTTACGCACATATCTATTTGGGTGTTTTAAAATAAGATGTTTATCCTCAAGGATGTCAAACCTTAGGTAATTAAAATAAAGTTCTGATATAGTCCGGCCATTTTAGACATCCGTGAGGTTACAAAAATTAGCATTGGGCTGAACATTGATAGGATTATTTTAAACATCATTATAAATAAATTGTTAAAAGTCCTCGTCGATCCGACACCGACGCGAGGGCAAATATTTACTTTGGGTCAATTGTCACAAATACGGGTGGTTCACGATTGTCAGCAAAAAGGTAAATTTTGTCATACAAAAATTGTGGATAAGGTAATTATTTAGAATAATGTTTTAATATTTTGCTTTTTCTTAGTACCACCGTTTTTGAGATATTATATTAATTCAAAAGTTGAAAAAGTCATATTAGGCACACATTGCACACTTAGTGCACACGTTTTCACGCCACCTTTAAGGTAGTATATTTGACGCCTTTTTTAACGTGGTTGTCCCGGTAAGCCTATTTAATATCTATTTATCTTCTGTTTAATTTAAAGCTAATAAGTAATGTTGGCAAGGGTTAAACTAATAAAAGTAATTAAAGCGGTGTATATTAAAAAGGCAAATTTATTAATTTAAATAAATTTGTAATGTTTCTGCTTTCTTTTCTTCTTCTTTTTCTCCTTCTTCTTCTTCATTAAGGGTGCAAATAAGTTGCCTTAATAATGACATAATAGAGTCAAAATAAATCCCTTATTGTTGGTGATTTAACATTGGAGCACGACCTGTTTTTTACAATTAGTACATACGACTGAACAAAATAGTTTTTTTTTAAACCATATTTAGCACTACATCCCTGTTTGCAATTGCAAAAAATTGTCGCCAGAAGTTTTTCAAGGGCAGGTGGCAGTAAAGTTAAACTGGTTCTAATAAATTATCCACCCACTTCCAATCCCAGTCTTTTGGATCTAGCTAATAACCAAGCCTCACTTAAACTTGGTAATATACCCGTAAAAGATGTTGATGAGCAGCCGCTGAGGTTGGAAGATTGGCAAACCGCACTCCTTTCATATTTTAAATATTTTTTACAAAACATGCATACTAAAATTTATCTAAGCATGTGGTTTTAGTTGTTTCTTTTAACCCAGCCTTCTTATATTATTAATATTTTATATGTGTAAGAGACGCTGACGAATAGAAAAATATTTTTTCTCATATTACAGCTTCGGTGGTGGAGGTAGGTGGTGTACTTATAAAATGACAATTAAAACTTTTTTACCTTTTTGAATCCTTATATCTCGAAAACGGTGGCTTAAAAAGAAAATTAAGACATTTTTGTATATAACTAATCATCTAATCCACAATTTTTGTAAAATTATTTTTAGGTTAAAACTAACCTTTTTGCTACAAAATCTTGAAAAATCCGTTTTTGAGACCTTTAATGATTTTTTTCCTCACTTAGATCAATAGGGAGTTTATAAATTTTATTTTTAATGGTGTCTAAATAATCGTACCAGTTTTTAACCGGTTGAGAGTTTTTGTAACTTGACTCCTATTTTTTGGTCCCCCTCCCTCTTACCTCGCTTAAGACATCCACGGTATGTTAGTGTTTAGGCTTTTAGCCTTCGTGGTTTTTTCAAAGAAAAAAAAGAAATTGACTGGATTAATAGGCTGCTTTCTGTTATTTTTAGGACTCTATTATAAAGTTTAAAAAAAGGGTAATATTTAAAGAAGCTATTTTTTTTATACTTTTTAAAAGAAGGTATTTAAATTAGTCAAAAAGCAGTCGTCATGTTATAAACATATGACCATTCAAAAACCAAGGCAAATACAAAGAAAATACAAGAAACTAAAAAGTTAAATTGTTAATTGCGTAATCGAGAAAAAAATTAAAAATTTTGTAAAAAGTCAGTGATTACTTTTTTCGCAATAATATTGGTTGTGGTGCCCACTGACACGCCACTGGGCCCAATAATACTAATCCAGGGAAAGCTTTACAAACGCCTTATTAAATTAAATAATTGTCCCATTTAAACTGGTTAAAGGTTTCCTAAGATACTTAAGAGAAACCAACTTTTTTGAAAACTTTAACGCCCTCTATTTCATATAGAAAGCAAGTTCCGACATATGTTTATATAAACTTTTTTATTAAAAGACATAAGAAAGCACCTCCTTAAGTTTCGTACCGTATTTAGGAAACACCCTGTATTTTTGGCCCGTTATTCACCAGATAGGTCTAGAGTTCCGTGGTGGGGTATAATAGGACAAGTATGTGACAAGGTCCCAGCTTGCCTCAAATACCTACCCAATAATTGGTGCCAACTTTCCTGTTATTAGTATTCCTGTTTAATTGGGGTCTTGATACAGGGTATTCCGAAATTCATTCATTAACTTTAATTGGCATATTCTACGTCAAAAATGTGTCTTAGTTTTCTATATAAACATATGTCCGGAAACACTTGGTGCATTGCTTAACAGCAACAAAGGACATTTTTTATGTAAAATACTTTAAAAATGACATCCGTGATATCCGTACCATATTTGTATAGGATATTTTTGAAGAAGAAATGATACGCCAGTGCTTTTTCCTAAAACAAAAATTGATTATTAATTTTTTTCTTTAAAAATATTTCATACCAATACGATACGGACGTCACTGGTAATTTTTTTAAAAATATTTTACATAAAAATATGTCTTCTGTTGCTGTCAAGCAATGTACCAAATACTAATAAAATATCTTTAGCGGTTTAAAAATTTTAATAAAATAATACTTTTTCTCTTAGAATTTTAACACCCTGTATATATACCTTTAAAAAATAAATAAATGTCGATTTAGTCCAATGCAAACTACTTTTTTTTGTGAGTTTTGCTGTAAAAATGCAATTTTTAAAATAATCAATTTAAAAAAATGCCAGTGTGGGTCCAAGTTTCTGGGGGTCTAAATATTGACCCAAAATTAAATTTCAATATACACATAAAGAAATTGTCAAACAAACTGGCATCAAATATATTTTTAATTAAAAACTTGGCAGCTGTTCTTGACATACAAGGTCTAAAAACAACATACTATGCCCTTTTGCATCTCGGATGTCCTATGGTCTGATAGGATGGGGCTGCAGCTCAAAGGAAAGCATTGCGTATAATTTGTGGACTGGGTTACAGGGAGAATGCGTAATAAGTTTGTTGAATTAAAAATACTAAAACTACAATCTATGTACATTTTATTGCTTATTGTACGCATACCATTACAAGAACAATTTTATAAGTGCCATAAATGTCACACTCAAAATACAAGACAAAAAGAAAAATATCGTAGTGAGTTTTACAGGCCGAGTTAAAGCAGGCTAGGAAGTTATTATTATTTTATAAATTTTTTAATACTTAAACTGTGATAACATTTGTTTTGTGTGAAATTATTTGTTTTGTGAAAAATGTATTTTTTTAATTGGTTTGTTTTTTAATGTAAATGGTTCCATTATTATTTATTTATCTGTTTATTTTAAATTCATTTTAGTATATATTAAGTAACATTTATTTATTCGGGCGTGTGTAAACGGTTGTAAAAAACTGTAAAACATAAATAAAGCATTTGATTGGATTTATCTAAAAAAAAATAAAAAAAAATTAATATTTATTTTAGGTACGCCACTAGTTCTACGTAAAAAGTTATAAAACTTTTGCATATAAAGTTTGTTTCTATTACCATAAATGTCTGAGTAATAACACATAAAAAAATTGAATATTTTAAGAATTACCCTGTATACTCTAAATCAATCAATTTATCGTGAATCTAATTGCGCCATAGGACTAAACACTAAAAAGAGAATGGGACACGTATCGTAGTTTTTTTGTATCTCTTACGGTTTATCGTATACCCTATAATACCAACCAAAAAAACTACCTCCACAGTTAATCCTAGCAGTAATGCACAACTTTAAATTAACATTTTACACTTTATATTGGAGGTGGCTATAATCCTTTTTTAATTAAACATTTTATATATTCAATCTTTAATAAAATATACACATGGATTTAATTTTTAATTTGTTATTACAAGTTGGTATAAACTTGTGTTAATACCACAACATTAAATTTAAAAATACTACATAAACGAAAGGAACACTATTGGCGTGATTAATAAATGATATACCAATAAGAGCGTCAGAACTTTAAAATGACATAAAGTAATAACTACAAAAAAAAATATTTATAACATTAGGTTTTGAAAATATTATTGTTTAAAAATCCTCCTCTATTTCGTTCAGTTGAATGGATTCTTGTGGCCCAATCTCTAATTAGCTTTTCTATCATATTACCCGGTAAATTTGTAATGGTACGTGAAATGTTCTGGTTTCGGTAATTCGAGGCATATTCTCGTAGACCTCAGATTTAAGGTAGCCTCACAAAAATCCAAGGGTGAGAGATCGCATGACCTTGACAACCAGTAGTTTACATGACAATTTCTTGAAATAACCCGCATTATGATGATAAATTTTAATAAATAATTTAGTTTTTAATAATTTCTACACGTTGGACAAACGTGTATCTTCTCCATAACAACTTGCTAGACATTACTGAACAAAACTCTGACAGTTTGGTGACATAATTCTAAGCAATGTTGCTACAGTAACTATTAGAAATTCTGACTCTCTTACTGGTAAACTCTTTGTTAAGAAGGCAAGTTATTAATTTTAAATAAATAATATAAACGATCGCAATTGCTGACAAAATCATTATTATGGATAATATTTGACGCCATATACGGGGCGTTAAAAATTCGATGCATTAGCTTTGCTATCTCGGTAACTATAAGAGATAAAAATTCGTTAAATTGAGGCAAAGTTGCGCTTTTAATGCTTAACAATATTGCAGCCGTTCTGGAATAATCCGGAAGAAACAAAATTTTGCGAATTAGTATTTTTTTTCTTCGGTTTATTTGAGAAGATATTTTAATACTAACGAAACAATAACATTGCCGCTTTTTGTGTTCTATAAAATGATTTTACTAAATTTAGGATTCGACGTTTCGTCTATAAGCCACCATTATTAACTTTGTTTTCTGAAATAGAAGAAATATTTGGTTTTGGGCTTAATAACCTTGTATTTTAAATCTTAATCCAACGATATACAGGGTGTTCATTTGAAAACTTCCCACCACGGATTTATCGAAAACCACTAATTAAAAGAAAAAACGCCAAAATACGTCAAAAAGGTTTGTCAAGGGGGACAACTGTCTAACCTAAAATTGCTGCACCCTCTTTCACCCTCTGCCCCCAGGGTCATCCCCTTAAAAATTTTAAATGGCAAGGGGTATCGAGTAATAGCTTGTTTAAAAGGCCCTTCAAAGTCTTTAATTTTGACGTTTGATTTTTTTAAATCGGTCGATTCGTTTTCGAGAAAATTAGAAAAATCTTTGTTTATCTTAATTTGTTCAGATAGAAAACAAAAACATAAAAATATCAGTTTTTATTTCAATAAGTGTTCAAAATGCTGCCCGTTTTGGGCCAAACAATGATATAGGCGATGTTCAAATTCCTGACGGAAATTTTCAAAAACATGTTGTGGGATATCATGACAGCTTTCGATGATGCGTTGACGAAGTTCATCCAAACTTTCAGGTTGGGGAGTAAACACAATAGATTTCAAATGACCTCATAGAAAAAAGTCTAACGGCGAAATATCAGGAGATCTAGCAGGCCATTCTATAGGCCCCTTTGCCCTATCCATTTATCTGGAAACTCGTCGTCTCAGCCATTGGCGAACAGGAAAAACATAGTGAGGAGGAGCGCCGTCTTGCTGGAAATATATTTCAACCTAAACAAGCTATTACTCTGATATCCCTTGCCATTTAAAATTTTTAAGGGAAGGCCCTGGGGGCAGAGAGTGAAAGGGGGTGAATTAGTGGTTTTCGATAAATCCGTGGTGGGAAGTTTTCAAATGAACACCCTGTATAACACTTTACATTAATGTGACGTTTTGAACCAAAAAACGTTCATCATTCACTATTTTGCCATTACAAAAAACGATTTTCCCCAAATGTTCGGCGAAATTTCCGTTTGCAGGTAAGTATGCATCCATTTCTTTATGACAGAATACGATAAAGTGGATAGAGGCGTTTAAGTGCTTTATTTTAAAACGCATAAGTAAATGTATGTAACTTACATTAATTCTTGTAGCTCGTTAGTTAAAATTGAAATAAATAAAAATAATAATCATGAGTAGTTATAAAAAATATTCATATTTACCTTTAAACATAAATTTTTAAAATTGTTTGGACTTTATTTTTAATGGAAAAATAGTGTATTACGGTTTTTTTGGTTCGAAAGGTCGCATAAATGTAAAGTGTGAAAAACATTTAGAATTAATTTATTAAGTCCAAAACCAAATATTTTTCCCATTAAAAAAAAAACAAAATTGATAATGGTGGGTCTACGACGAAATGTCGAATCCTAAATTTAGTGGCATCATTTTATGGAACACATGTTTTAAAATATTTCCTTAAATTAACCAAAATGTCGCTTTTAACGAATAATTTCGGAACGGATGCATTTTTAAAATTTTTTAAAACGAAATATTAAAGCATAAAAAGCGCAACTTTGCCCCAATTTAATCAATTCTCCGTCTCTTATAATTGATGAATTTGTAATACCCTGTATAGGTGCCGTTTCTTTTTGCTTTTAACTATTTTATAGCACCGGTAAAATATTGTACTAGAAAGAATCTGTAACTTTAATCGAGAGTTATTAAGGAAAAAATTTTAATTGCAAATTTAATTTACCCAACCAAAAACAAGTAAATGTAGGCATTGCACAAATATGTATAAAGCTAGAGTGTTAAATATAATTTTCGATTAAAACTGGCATTCTTATAAATTAAAAGCTTTTTTATAATAATATGTAATTAACAAGAATAATAAAAAAGTAAAATAAAAAATATTTGTAAAACTATTACTACAAATTCGAACCACCTTGAGAGTATAAAATTATTTAAAATTATATTCTTAAAGCTTCCGACAAACAGCGAGCGGGTAGGGGCATTGGGGCGGCATGGATGCATTAAAACACCTTGTAATAAATTGAATCTTTGCCTTGTAGTGAAATAAACGCATTCCATCACCGCCCCGCCTGACGAAACACCAACGTGTTGCCGGCTGTTGGGCAGGATGGCGATGGGACGCGAGCGTTGTGTCATAAAATTTTTCATGTGACCTTAACATGCGCCCGTCGCTTTCGTCCGAATCACTTGACAAAATTTTTCTTAAAAATACACGTGGTTTACAAGACAGCTCATCGCGTTGTAGCTGTGCATTTTTAATTTGACCAATACGTCGCGCCCATGCCGCGTTAATGTCTTGCTGCTGCCTCGTCCCGCTTGCTGCTTAGACGTCACCGATACAAGCTATTTACGCTGTGTCCAATAAGCTATACCAGGTCTCCCTAGCCAGTGGCTCACCCTTATAACTATTTTATTTTTTTAAATATTGAAATAAAATTTGGTACGTAGGTTTGCCACATAAATATGCAGTGTTAAACGTATTCAGTTATTTTTAATAATTCCGGCTTAACCGAAAACGAACTCAACTTTCTTATTTTAAATGGGACACCCAGTACATTACTTACTTGCATAGAAAATAATATTTTGAGTACAGTGACACTTCCTCTTCTACTTTATATAGCTCTTTAATCTAGAATACCACAAATGCAATAAAACGACAAATTTTGGATCAAGTAGTTACAAAAAATTAGATATGACAGTTTTTTTAAGGGATCAAGGATGGCTGTGATAGCTAAAAGAGTTTATATATATTTTTAAAATAAAAATTTTATACCACACAATCAATATCTTAAATTTTAGTAATATCAAAAAATCCTTGTAAACTGATTATTTTTTATTAACAGTATCAACTAGCTCATATCCAGCAGTATTAAGGAACAAGTAAGGTCGCTTAAAAAATTTAATAAGTAATTATTGGTTATTGCATTAAATACTTCTTATTTAAGTTTACTAAAACATTAAGAATAATGCAAACAAAAAGGGTGATGCTCTGATTGATGCTATAAGGAAAAAAATAGTTAGGACGGATTTTTGTAAAATACTTTTAACTAAAATATTGATTGTGTTTTATCAGATTGTTGGTAAAAATACTTTATTTAGCTAATATAGACATAGATATTTGACTTAAGACCCCAACTACGCTGTTGCAAACTTTAAAGTAGTCTGTAGAGGCTACACAAAACCCAATTATGTCTCACAACATTTTTAAAAATTAAAAATTAAAAATATTTGGAAGTTAGATGTCCAAAAGTAACAAATGGAGTGTCATAGTACTTAAAATACCATTTTTAATTTAAATAAGTAAAAATATACAGTGTATCTGATTTAAAATAAAAAAGTTAATGTCGATTCCGGCTAAACCGAAAGT
Source organism: Listronotus bonariensis (assembly GCA_014170235.1). Lineage (NCBI taxonomy): Eukaryota > Metazoa > Arthropoda > Insecta > Coleoptera > Curculionidae > Listronotus > Listronotus bonariensis. The sequence goes on along the minus strand of JACEGR010004656.1, from coordinate 65,898 downwards.
GAAAAAAAACAACTAAAAACATAAAATTATAAATATTTATGTGTTATACCTAAGTATGAAGTTTTATTTTAATATCTTAAAAAATAAGAAACTTATAAGGGTGATCCGCCTGCTAGGGACATCCAGTATACTTTAGCTATAACCCCATATATCATCCCTAGAAGCACTAGTTCATTGGCAATATTTTCTTTAGGTGGAACCCCAGTCCTGCACCAGATGTAGAAGACGAAGAAATGGGTGAAGAAATGGCAGAGGAAGAGGAAGAAGGTGATAAAGGGAAAGCACCAAAAGCCGAACCAGAAACTGGACCCCCACTGCTTACACCACTTTCAGAAGATGCCTCATTGGAAACCGTGACACCATGGAGTGTGCGAACTTCTTCAAATATAATAGATATGTTTTCATTAGCAATCGTTAGGTCTAATCTTTGGCCGGGCGGTTATGCAATATCTACTCAAGGAAAAACTTTTTACAATATATATTTGGGATACGGATTAAAATATTTACAACACAATTTTTCCCCTTGCCGTTACCACCTGTACAACAAGAATATCCAGTTGGTCCTGAAGTTCTTGAGGTAGTAGACCCGACTGGAGCAGAGGAAGAGCAGTGGCGAATTGATCATTTGCCCAAACCTAAGCCTATTCCTGGGGAAGGAGGCGAGGAGGCTGAACCTGAGGAAGCCGAAGGTGAGGAGGAGGAAGAAGAAGAAGATGAAGATTAAACATTTTTTTAGATGTCCTTTTAGAAATACTTGTTTTGGATTTTATTTTGTGCCCCATTGATGTGTTACATATGTGAAATATCCTATTGCATAAGTCTGACTGTTTGTTTATAAAAAAGGTAATAAAAAATGATGTAAGTTATGAACTAAATATATATATTTTTAATTTTGCACTTATTTTGTGCCAATAAAAGTGCTGAGGAATAAAGTGTACGCACAAAAAGTTTATCATTTTAGAAAGAACTAACCTTAATACTTTTTGTCTCTAACTTTACTGTTAATTGAATATTTTTAGCTTTCTATTTCTGTACCCAAATGTGGAATTTTATGTTTAAAAAGGTCAATTTAACTTTAAAATTAATAAATCCGACTGTTGACATCCAGTCCAAGATCACCCAAAGATGCCCCATGTAATTCTATACAACAGCAGTAAATTTTGAAAATGTATTTTGATTTTCAAATAAATTTTATAATTGTTAGTTTTATTACAATAACGTACTAACTAAAATTATCATCGGTAAAATAAAAACATTATTTTTTTTTAATTTTACACACCTACACAGTACTTTCTAACCTAATAGACATTTTTGGCCAAACCTTATTGATATCTGAAAAAATTTAACACCTTATGGTTGCGTCTTAAGTTTTGGATCATGCAGAACTTTTATTATTTTTTTTTGGAAAATGATATATTAAGGAGTTTCCCATATGATGCCAACTTACATGGACACACTAGATAATTTATGTTCTTTAGTTTTTGGGATATTATTCAGTTTCATTCTTTTGCGATACGTCGTATAATTTGTTTTTTTTTATACAGGGTGATTCAAAAATTAATCACGAAACTTAAGGGGGTGATTCTACTTGACAAAATAAGGGTAAAGCTTTAAATAATTGTTTTTCAAAATGTCATTCGTTTTGGAGTTACAAGCCGTCAGAGTTCAATTTTTATTTTGGTTTTTTCGCCATAATGCATTTATTTTTTAACCAATCCAATTGATATTTGGCACATAAATCGAGCTTGGCAGATTCTAAAAAGACAAAAGTGCTTTTTTGAAATACCGCTAGAGGGCACTTTACCTAAAACTTAAAATTTATTTACATCATAACTTTTTATTTTGACAGATATCGAAAAGCTGGGGGCGCAATTTTATAGACAATCATAAACATAAAAAATAAGGCACTCTTTACTAAAGTCGATAAACCTCACCGTTTAGGCACCAATAAACATCAAAATTTTTATCCATTTCAAAACTTAACCAAATTATTCTACAACAAAAAATAAGAAAAAAACTTTATATAAACATTTGTCCTAAACGTTTAGTTTAAAAATTAAAAAAAAAAGTTTTTTTTTAAATATTTAACACACCGAAGTTCAAAAACAGGACATATGTTTATATGAAGTTTTTACTTATTTTCTGTTATAGAATCGCCCCGTAAAGTTTGTTGGTTGAGTTACTGGACACCCTGTATGTATGTAGGTAATTTGATTAAAATTGATGAAAACTTTGATGTACCTAAATGGTGAGATTTCAAAAAAAAACAACGAATGACATTTTGAAAAACAATTATATGAAGCTCTACCCTTATTTTGTCAAGTAATATCAACCCCTTAAGTTTCGTGATCGATTTTGAATCACCCTGTATAAAAAAATACTATCTACCAACTTAGTTTTCTTTAATTTTCTAAATTCTCAAAAGAAAATATACAAATACTATTATTTTCGTTAAAGCTCTGTTTCTATGACATATTACATTTAATGCGGGGAAATACTGTTTTTGGAAAGTACGTATTCTATATTTTGATTATTTTCTTAGGTTTAAGCAATGTAAATTTAAAAAGTTTAACCAAAGAAAAAATATAAATACGTTTATGTGGGTCACTGATTTTAAATTAGGTGAAAATCTATAAGTTAAATACTAAAATAGCAGCTGAATCTAACATTGTTTCAAGTACCTCTACTGTCTATCTGAAAGAATCTAATTTATTAACTTATCTCTAAATTCCCGGCTAGATATCCTGCTTTAAAAGTCCATTTTCTTAATGGAATTTAGCCCTTTTTCTTCAACTCGATACCTAATATGCTCGACGTGTTGAATTAAACAACATTTTTGTGATTATTCGTGGAACCGTTATCAGTTTTATCGGGTACACTTATCCCATGTAATGTGCGAAGGGATGGCCCTCTTCCCATTCTTTGTGCCTTTTGCCAAATTTAGTGATACGATATTGTATGATTCGACGATGACCCGTTTTTGTCTTAAGGATAAAATAAATTGACAAAGGAAAGAATGAAAAGAAAAGCCATAAAACAAATAAAATATTATTATTATAAAGAGATAAATTGTTTAGCTAAATTGCAAGAAACCCCAGATGATTAATTAAAATCTAAATATATTTGTATAGGAAAACCAATGCGTACGTGTACATCGTTCTACTAACTCCGATTCGACCAATCGGATAAAACTTAATGCGACCAATCGGATAAAACTTAGTCCGACCAAAAATTTCTATATATACGTTTTCTATTGTGCAGGATTGAATTGAACGCCATAACGTCAAACCTGTATTGTAGGTAATTTAAATTAAGTTTAATGGCATCGTGGGTTCTATTTCTACGATAATAATGGGTTTAGAAAAGGTTTGAAAAATGACAGTTAGGTGAACGGCTAATTATTGAGTAAAGAAATATTCGAAAATATTTTTACCTTGAATATTGCTAAAATATATTTATAGTGTTTCCCTAGAGGTTTGCGGTATTATTATTCTTGTCTTTTTTAAATACCTTAGTTTTATTTTTTAAAAACACAAAATGAAAGTTAGTAGTTTATTTTTAATATTTGTCAATGTAAAACCTTTTCTTTATCAAATTTAAATGGATATAAAATCGGATTATCTGAATCCGATAAAATCTAGAACGAAAAGCACAGTATTGGTTTCAATGCGATTCTTCCAATCGGATTCAATTGTTACGATGTATCGTTTCTCATTGACTTAAAAATAAAAATGAAATGGTCTGAAAATAATGGTGGCCACTAGAATGCTTTCAGTATTGCCAAGTTGTGTGTTTATTGTTTATTTGATTTTTGATCTTAAAACGTAACCTTTTTTACAGCGTCTTACAAAATAGGATGCTGACCCTTACAGGTATTACTGCTTAAGTGATTTTAAAAGTTCAAATAAACACCTTGATTTGTGAGCTGCACGGTATTAAAATCTAAAGGTAAGAAAAAAGGCCCTGTATGAAATTTTAAAAAACTATTTAGTATTAAAGTACCGCTGGACTTCTAGAATTCGAGTTCCTATAATGAAATGGTAAAATAATTTACGTATGTTTATAAAATAAATAAATTATAATTTTTTACTAAGCAACTAACTGTGCCTTAAAATATAACAGGTTTAGATATGCGGTGATATTTGACTAAAAAAAATGAATAAACTGGTTGTGTCATAGATACCTAGACGACTTTAAAATTATATTTTGGCAAGTTCTTAAGGTATTTCATACCTGTCAAGTTTTTACAAAAATAAAAGGAATTAAACGGATGTTTCTACGATATTTATGTAAGGTAATGTGTAATAAACATAAATTTATTAATTAAGAAATATTCTGCCTATAATTTATTACCCAAAAACTGCTTATTTTTGGAAATATTGTTGTAATTAGTAAACGCATGGTTACGGTTAAGTAACCCTAGGGTTATATAACCACATTTTGGCATCATTTCACTCAATGTGTTAAATTTAAATTTGTGTTGCCATTTGCAGCAATATCATAAAATCCTTTATTTGTTTTATTGAGAACTATTATTCGATAAAATGTGTAAAAGAATGAGCTTTTCGACACCCTTCGGGCTTGTTATAAAATTTAGTATTACGAAAATCCCAGGATAATAACCAAACATAACTCACTGTATGTATAAACCTAAACCGTTAATAGATCTTATAGGCCGGCCCTTCAATTTGTAGTTATGTAAGGGATTTTCGCGTAGAATTTAGTGGCATACCTACCTATATTTTTCCATTTACTTTTATTTTAAACTTATAACACAAAGCTAGTGTTTTTTATTAGATTAAATTCTCTATATTTTATTTTTAAAAAAGGTGTTCTTAATATATTTAATTTTTAATAGTTTTAAAAATATAAAGCCATCGTTAAAAGTTCGATAATAAAATTGATTTTCTTTTATACTTTTAGAAATATGAGCTTCTAAATATTAGTGCGTCAAATATGTGTAATAAAAATAAGAGTAAAACCTCTCCTTGCGGACACCTCTATTAAGCGGACGTCTCCTTTATGCGTATATATATATATATATATATATATATATATATATATATATATATATATATATATATATATATATATATATGTGTGTGTGGGTATATTTCCTCATGTAAAACTAACTCCCATAACCAGACACTCTAATAACCGGACGCGAACCTCTAACAGCGGGACTTAGTAGTAAAAAATTTGTGTTTATTATGTATTGGCATATTGGCGACACTGCTGTAGAAGCCGGCCAGGACTAAGTGTATAGGTTTCTTAAAGCTTTAAACGTGTTTTTCTCAAAACAGTGTTTTGAAAAACGGTGACCAGAATAACTCGAAAACTACTTAACCGATTGGTCTTTATTTTGGATACAAGCTTCCTGGATATATTGGGGGCATTAAGGTTGTCGGCAGCTGAGATTGCTTAGTTAGAAGTCAGTCTGAATGCAAAGCTGATTACTGCTTTTTCGATAGCGGCTGAGTATTTTGCACAGCGTAAAAAATGACCGTTGTCGCTTCTCAATAGCGGATTTTGATAGTTTGACATTTGAAATGAAAGCTTGGTTAAAATCACAATAAATATTTATTTTGCTTATACTTTTAAATATTGTCTTTGTTTTAACGTTTAAATCCGAACAATTATGATGGATAAAAACAAATTTGGTCCGGATTCCCATTTTTTGATCGTAAATAATGGAGCAAATCCTATTATAGAAAATAATAGAGTGTTGGTACAAAGTATAAGGGGTAAGGATAATTTAATATTTAAATGTACTACATATTTCGTATATTTTTATTGAAATTACCATAGTTTATTAACTATGCTCGTAAAATTTTTAGATAATTCCTTTGTTTAAATTCCTCTGTATCCCCAAGTAAAGCAAATTTTTGGTCTTACAACTGCGACAAAAACTAACTTAAACAATGAAGATGTTTTAAGTCCTATTGATAAAAATAATGAACTAGGTAGGTGAATATAGCAGTTTTATTGTCTATAGTGATATTTTGCATCAATTACTTGGTATATGCTTACAAAGTTTGACAAACAGTTATCATTACTTACTGTAAATGTATGTATGTAAATACTTAATAAATAATTTAAGGTTCAAATTTGGGGCCCAAAATCGATTTTTGTGATTGAGAAACCGCTATTTTGTTAAAAAAATGTTTTTGCTTATTCCTTTGATTCACTTATAGATTATACATTTCTGAAACTAGATACGTTAGGTCTTTTAATTTTTAATAATCCAGTCCAAAGATATAGTGGTCACCGCAAAACGTTTTAGAGGAGCTCCCGGACATCGGCTACAGAGGTTTTCAAATTTTTTTGACAATTTAAATATGTTTTAATATTGTTAAAAGTATACAGAATATGTGTACAAAATTTCAAGATAAGAAATCAAAAGGGCTTTTCAGAAAAAAATCTTGAAAAATGGGCTTTTTTGGTCTTTTAGGTGGATATAACCCCTTCAATTTTAATTATTAAATTGGTTTTATTAAAAAATAGCAACAGTTCGCAAAAACCGCACGTCTCTATCTTTAATAGTAACCAAGATACCCTGCAATTGCAACGAAATCCGGATACCCTGTACAGGGGCGAAATTATTTCGTATTTAAATCGAGTTAAAACACCCTGTATTTTAAAATTTCACTTTCCAAATAAATTTCCGCGTTTACAATGTAATGAATGAAAGAACATTTTTGCGGTTGCCGACAAACCCTTTATCAGTTTTATCGGCTACATTTGTCCGGTGAAATATGTAAAGGGATAATCCTTAAACCCTTCGGGTAAGCTTGGTACGCAATACAAATTTTCTATATGATATCCATAAATAACTTTGTAGCATAAAAGTTATAATATGTGTCTTAATTAAACTTACATAATAATAAAAATATACAGTAAGGTCGTATGAGTAGAAACATTTTTTTTTAAATTGGGGTGTTAGTTGTTTATAATGACGCATGAACACGTTAATTTTTAGTCCCGTTACACATAAGACGTACGAACGCCCTACGCCAAACGCCCTTCGCCATACACCCTACGCCTGATGTATTGATAGTATTCTAACTTTTTACCTGCAGGCGCGACACGTACGCGTTATGCTGCGTCCAGACTTGCAACAATCCGCCACGCCGAATAACGCGCTACATAGACCCACATAGCGCGGACGTGGACGTGGACAGAATTCACGTCATTCCAAGAGCTTGGGGAATGATTCCGCGGTGATTCAGAGCTTGTCGGTTTTTGCATCAAAGGTGTGAGCAAATAGGTTGGTTTGTTTGGACGGATGTTTGACGAATTGTTGCAAGTCTGGATGCAGCTTTAGATTACATTAGTTTTAACGCCAAATTTAGGCGTAGGGCGTATGGAATTTAACCTTTCAAATGCAGGCGCCCCGCGCACGTGTCATTTACATTACTTTTAATGTAAACTTTTTGGTCAGGCGTAGGGCGTATGAAATGTATCCTTTAACATTCAGGCGCAACGCTTACGCGTTAGGTTAGGTACATTACTTTCAATGCAATTTTTTTGTCAGGCTTAGAGCATATGGCGTGTATACGTCTCATGTGTAACAATATATATTTTTACTTTGGTTTTTTATTGAAAATTTTTGTATACAGAGTGGCCCAAAAATGAACGAAGGCTATTAACTTTACTTTTTAATAAAAACACGTATTTTTGTTGCATCAGTTAGCAGTTATTAGGAAATTTACTATCGGTTTCTTTCAAAATTTATGGAGACGTACCAGTTGGAACAAATTTTATTAAAAATTATAAAAAATGGGGCCGTGTTTAGATCTGCTAATTTATACTGTTTAAAGCGGAGAACTAACTCATAATTCGTTCGAAGTAATGTAGTTTCCAATTTAAAAATGAAGTATTATTCAATTAGTTTTTGAAATTAAATCGCAAACCATCTAAAAATGTAAGTGTATCTGTATCCCCTGTAACCATTTTAAAAATGGAATTTTTAATTCGTGGGTGCTTGGAAAAAAGTAAAAAAGTTACTTTATGGCAAAAATGCGAATAATTCAGAACTAAAGGTGAAGCTAAAAAAACTGTTTGTTTAGCTTTAAATTGCCATTTCCATATGCAGAAAATGTCTTTTTAAATGTATGTTTGACTTATATAATTCCATTTTCGTTAAAAAGTGACTTAATACCATTTTCTTAAGCACATACAAATTATGCCCTAAATAAACTTCTACTAGCTACTACTAGCATCATTTTTTGTTATTTTAATTTAAGAATAAAGTAAACTTTGATTTGATTACGGGGTCTTAGCCCAATTACGAAGGCCATTTTTTTCAACCACTGATCGTGCGCGCAAATTGTTAGGCGAGCGGTAGTAGACAAAGCTACGTAGCAGAAATTTGTGCACTATCTCTCTAGTAGGAGAGTCCAGGATGCTAAATGGGGATTTACTCAAGCGTCATAGAGACCTATTGAGTTGCAAAGATTAGATGATAAGAAGAAAAAAATGTTATATAATGTATACCCTTTTATCAGTGGGAAAGCGGCTATAGCTTTTTAAATATGTCAAAAAATACTTATTATATCGGCTTGTGAAAATTGTTCGGATCGTATCAAAATATATATTTTTCGTTATTCCTTAAATTAATTTCATTAAAATAAAAAAATAGTCACACTCGAAAATGTCAAATGATGTTTTTTTAACTTTGCAGCCCTCCGATTTCTTAAGCCAATCTTAAATTGTCAGATTAGTGGAATATACACTGTTGAGATAAATTACCCTACCCTATTATAATCTGATGCGCTCAAAAATTTCCGATGGATATATTTTTGTTTTGTACGATCGGCTCGCTGTAGTAAATCCAGAAATTCCCTCTTGGGTCCCCTACCACTATTATAACCTCAGCCTTTTCCAAAAGCCTAACACCATTTTAAATTGATCTGACGACGCGCAAACATGGAAGCTACGATCAATTCTTCCGCAAAGTGCACAAATACAAAAAGATTATAGCCACTTTTGGGGCCAAAAGGTGTACTGCTCGTGGAGCTTTAACAGCCAATAAATACAGCAAAGTACTGCGAAAATTTGCAACGTTTGTAGGAAGCCATTCGATACAAAAGAAGAGAAATGATTACTTCTGGAGTCGTGCTCGTCCCTGACAATGGCCGTCCGCACTGTGCTGGTATAACGAAACGTCTTCGTCATTGTCGTAGCTATTTTGAACCAAGTTTAGAGCAGGTAGTTAAAAACACATGTAATTTTAACCAGAGGTAAAAGGGTTTAAGTTACCTTATATTTATTTTCGATCAAAAAGATGCAGGCGATATTATAAATATAAAATGTATTTCTTATTAACTTTATAGTTACCAGAGTTGGGTCGAATACTAAAATTAGGTATTCGAATACCGAATATTTGAATAGTTGGAAAAAAGAGTATTCGAATACTCGGTATTCATGAATACCCGGAATCTGTATTCGAATACTGGAAAGAAAGATTCGAATACTAGAAAAAACAAAAAAATTAAAAATTTGAAAAAAGAAAAAAAAAAGGGCCTCATCCCTTTTTTCCATTCATGATAATTTATGGTATTTAAATACTGCTTCTACATTTCGGTATTCAAGTACTCGGAACACCGGTATTTGAATACTCAAAAGAGTATTTATCGACTACTTCAAAAGTATTCGAATACAGAATCCAGCTTATTAACCAAAAAGTATTCTGCCGAATACCAAACACAAATGTATTCGAATGCCGGCATAATGTATTCTGAATCCTATTCAGAAAACTGTGTATTCGAATACGACCCAACTCTGATGGTTACCCTAAAGTTTTTTTAATTTAAATAATTATAAAAAAAGGAGATACTTCTGCACGTTTCGACCGTGTTAAATTTTTTTATACCAGTACAGTCTGATTCTATTTAGCAATGATAGAAATAAAATATTTGTAACATTTCTTAAGTGAATTTATAAAGTGTGTGTTAGGTTAAGGTTAAATTTATGAATTAAAAAAAAATAACTAACCAAAATTAACCATGACCCTCCACCAATACTCTGTGTATTTGACTTTATGCGTTGGTTGCAAAAAAATGCGAAGACAAAGTAGATTTGATGTTATTACAATTATTAGTTTTTGAGGCGTATTTCTGTCGGGGCCTTTTATTCATCATTGGGATATTAAATATTTATTCTAATAATATTTCGATAAATGATCATGAACATTCTTTGGCTTGTAAATTCTTGGTCTAAAAGAAATTTGCCTTATCAGACCATTTTTCTTGGGCTGGTAGACGAGGGGAATCTGGTCAAAAATATCCCCCGTTCTTCACGGGTTTAAAGCAATTTTTTGTTGTTAATACGGTTCAAAACATTTTAAAAATATTACATTTTCTTGTTAAACGGTGACGTCATGTAGGTCGCGTATTTAACCGTGTTTGAATACATCCCAGACAATGGTTTAAAAACAATATACTTATCTTTGTCGGGCGGGCGTATGCATCGTACTTATTAAAAGTTATGTTTCGGTGATTTTTCGTAAACTTTTTACGTGGCTGTACATGGCAAGTAAAAAATGTTTATATTTAGAGTAAACAAAAGTACTTATTAATCATAAAAAATAAAAATCCTAATCATAACCTAAAAGTTTATTGGGCTGTGTCGCAATGGTTTGAAAACATACATTTTTTTATTCTCATATTTATATTGTAATTTTTAAAACGGTTGGAACCAGTAAGACGAATACGGTTAGCAAGACAATTTACTTAATTGGAACATTTTTGATCGTCCCCGACCTGGCACCGAGCGACTTTTACCTGTTTCGTGACCTGAAAAAGTGGCTGGGAGGACATAGCTTCTGTACCCGCAAGGAGCTTCAAGACGTTGCCGTCACTCATCTTAAAGCACTGGCGGCGACGTTCTACGAAAAAGGCATTCGCAAGCTTGTTCATCTGTTTTACAAATGCCCCAATTTGAATGGCAACTACCATGAAAAATAACTTTAAGACGTATGTCGCTTTTGGTAATAAAATCATTTCATTAATCACAATAGTTTCAATTCTATACCCTACCGAAGGTTAAAAAAATGGCCTTTGTATATCTTAATAATATTTCTAATGTATAGAAACTAATAAACCACTAGATATTAATTTACAGAAAAAAATAGCCTTCAAGAAATACTTAATTCAACACAAATATAGGATCCCTATAAAGGGAAACAATAATGAAGTGGTTCTATGAAGGCAAAGTTATGTAGCTTAATAGTTTAAAAGCCTCTTTGTTTATATTAAGACGAGTTTGCAAATGTAAAGTATTTTGTCATAAAGTTAAAACAATTTCTAAAATTAGGTGGCACTATTAATTTAAGTAAAAAAATGTTGTAAAGTCGGTATTTAATATATATCCCGAATACAAAGCCTGAAAACGTACGATACTAAACAGTTGTACTTTTTGTTGCTTTATAAAAACAAAATAATACATAACAATTATTACATAAAACGCTAGTGGCGTACATTCTTCTCCCAATAATATTGGCTGTAGTGCTCACTGAGACGCTACTTGACCCAATAAAGTCAATTTAGGTAAAGCTTTACTAGCGCTTTATTAGTTTAAACAAACTTACCAAATTTCAACCGAATCCGGCTTTTTTAAAAACCTTAAGGTCCAGTATCTCTAAAATAAAGCAACTCCGGACATATGTTTATAAAAACTTATCTTCATAAAATGAAATAACAAATCACCCTTTACAGTCTTGTACCGTAGTTAGAAAAAACCTTGTATTTTAATTTAGAAACAAGTCTTTTTAGGTCACCCTGTACTTCCAACACACAAATATTTTTGTGGAAACGTATTTTCTCATCCAGCAGGAGTTTTAAAAGAGAAGCACTTTTTTAAGTTAATATTTAATAAGTTATAAATTGGTGAGAACTTTCGAAGACACGTTGTTAAAAACTAATTTTATTTTGTTTGAATACCTTTATTACTAAAAGAAATATTACAATTTAAATTAGGGCTTTTTGTATTAAAACTTATTAAAAAAAAGCAAAAATTCACTAGTTGTTTGGTGGTATGTATTAGAACGAGTACTAAAAAAAAAATTAAAAATCGGGTCTCTGCAAAGTCGGTTTACGGAAGATAGTTGAACGTGACAACGTCATAAGAAAATACTGATGGAATGGTTTGCAATTATCGTTGCTATAAACAATTTACACCACATTTACTTTTTACCGCACTATATAATTGACGCAAAACATGTAATTATATTATTGTATAACAGCTGTCCACGCGGACCGCTCACTTAAGTAGGAGAGAAATAAATGTCGAACGCTGCCGAACGTGGAGGCCAAAAGCGCTCTCGCTTGCACTTCAAGCCCTAAATGAAACGCCTCGGCGCGAGGTAATGCCGCATGGGTCATGTTGTTGACGTGACAATGTCTTATTATTAGATTGAGCCGGCTGCACGCACCAAAAAACATGACTCATGCGGCGTTACCTCGCTCTGAGGCGTTCCATTTAAGGCTTAAAGTGCAAGCGGGAGCTGTTTTGGCTTCCGCGTTTGGCAGCGATCAACATCTGTTTCCCTCCTACTTAAGTGAGCGGTCCACGTGTACAGCTGCTATACAATAATATAAATAATATACAGGTTTGGCGAGTTGAATCTAACGGATTGCGTTTTAATGTATTAGACACTAATAGATAGAGAGTAGACAGAGAACGACTGCATAGGTAACCGCCCACCGATAGCGACGCCGATTCCCCGTACCTACTGCTCGGGTCCGCTCGATGTGAATGTAAATTTCGGCTGCCTCGCAGTGCACTTTAGTTTGTTCAACAGTGAAGACCATTTTTACTTTATTACTGTATGCGAAAAATTGCAACCGAACTTTGACCGGACTGATAAGCGCAACGACGACGCGATAGCCGCCCAAAGTAGGTGGAGCCAAGTTTGTTGTCGCTCTACTACGTCTTTTTCTTACACATTACCCAAAAATCATATTCGAAACTTTTCAACCGCCGAACGTGTATACAATAATACATTTACATGTTTTCGTCAGGTATGAAGTGCAGTGAAAAGTGAATGTGGTGTCAATTGTTTATAGCAACGATAATTGCGAACCATTCAATCAGTACTTTCTTATGCGTCACGTTGCAGACAACCAATTTTTGGTGCGTACAGCCGGCTCCATCAAATTATAAGATGTTGTCACGTCAAAAATAAAGAAATATGGCACAGTAAAATAAGGCCAGGTACTAATAATACCGACCTTATTTTGACATCTAAGCTTGCGCACATGCGTGGTGGGATAAGGACTCCCTTAATAATGATAGTGCCTGGCTTGAATTATGTCGGTTTTATCGTTTTTTGTCGGAACTCTTCGTGTAAACCGAACAGCTGCCGAGCACAAAATCGAAAAGTTTTTACAACTAAAAATACCCAAAACCTTGCTTTTTCAGATGTATTTCTTTAATTGTATAAAACAAAACCTTACAACACAAAACAATAAAGAAAAACAACTATTTCTCCCCTTTTTTAGGTTAATGACACTGTCAACATGATTTGCAATAACTCTATAAATTATGGGTACAAGCAATAATACATTGTAATAAAAATAAATGGTTTATTTTATTTAAGGTGATTACAAAAATAGCGTAAAGTTGGAAAATCTGGTGACAGTGTGTTTCTAAATATTAGGGAGTTAAAAACGCAACTTAGAGAATAACTAGAAATACCTTTAAATAAAATTACCTTTGTAAGAGTGAACCAACACATTGAAATATATTGTTACAGTTCGTAGGCCCATAATTCTTTAAATTTACTGTTGATTAAAAGCAAAGTGTGCAGCTTTTGTGTCACATGCCAATGGGCTTAGATATATTATGTTGTTACTTTATGTAAATGATGTTTGCAACCTTTCAGTTTGAAAAAGTGCAGTCAAAACTAGATGAGTTAATAAATCATTTTTTTCAATTAAAGTTTTTATTGAAGGTTCAGACATTGCAACACTTAAGGCACAAATAAATCACTATTATATTATGAATACTTTGTTTAATGTATTTTCTTTAGAAGCCTATTACATATATAGGAATTTAAACAAAATTTGTGTTAAAAAGTATTAGGAAATTTTTATAACGGTAATTTTGCAATTTTTGGTGATAGTAGATACATTTATTTTTGTTTTAAGACCAGGTCGTATGGGGGTATTCTAATAGAATTTTTTTACAGAATCATGTTTAAAATAAAATGTTGATTACGACGATCGCTGATTCCAGCTCGAATTTTGGTTATTTTTTTTAAATTGTAATTGTTTTAATAAGTAAGAAAAGAAAATTGCATTAAATAAAATTTTATTTAATTTTTTGACCAATTTTTCACCGAAAAGGATTCTTTACATTTTTTCGAAAAATTAATATTTATCAAGTTATACTCATTTAAACAATTGAAAGTAAGGAATTAGGCCAAACCTAACCATTAAATGCCCTTTTTCACGGACTTAATTAGGGAAAGAATAGCTAGGTATACCTAATTTTAGGAAATCCTTAATCTGAAGTTTGGTTTCCACCAGTTAAAAATATGGAATACCTAGCTAAGTGGTGAATCTCACTGGCAACATTGGAAAAATATATTAATATTTAACAAATTGAATATTTGTTAAATATTAATATACCCCACGCTTTTTACTCTGAAGTGACAAACTCTTTGTAATGAAAAATTATTTTCTAATTTTTAGTTCGGTTGCATCTAAAAGCGTGTTTTTTAAGTTTTTTAAACTATTATTTATTTAAGAAATCAGAAACAATATCTAGGAATTTAAAATTGTCAAATCGCTTACTCTACAGTTGTTACAAAAAGTTTGAGGATTTCATAGAAAAGTACATTATGAAAAAAATTTAATATTTTTATAAATTATTTAAATAGTAAAGTTGGGCCTAATTGCTTATTTTAAATTGTTTAAATGAGTATATCTTGATATATATTAGTTTTTAAAAAACGTAAGAAGAAGTGGTTTTTGGTAAAAAATTAGTTAAAAAAGTAAATAAAATTTTATTTGATCCAAAAAAATTTACCTGTCAAAACAATTATTGTAGTATCTTCATAATCAGCATTTTATTCTGAAGAAGATTTTTTAAAAAATTCCATAACAATAATTTTTGACACATTGGCGCCCATACGACCTGGTCTATTTATACTTTTAATAGATTTTACTAGAAAAACTGCTAAAATGCTTGATATGCCTCATGCATACTTTTCAAAAGTTGTATAGCCTTCTTGATAGTGCATAATTAACTTGCCTGCCAGTGTCTTACTGAGTGAGGTATTTTAACAGTTTGTTATTATTTTTTTAATAACGAATTAACTTAAAATGACGATCTTAAAAGTAATTTTTGCGCCGATTTCTGCTTTTAAACAAATATGGTGTAAAAAAATAAAAATATTTTTATTATTTCTATAGCGAAAACAAAGGTACACATTTTTTTTAAATATATGTATTAGAATGGAACAAATAAAAACATTTTTTTTTGCAAAATCGGTTTCATACAGTCTTCAAAATGTACTTCTGGATTAAAAAAAAAAAAACTCATATTAAAATCCGAACGCCTTAACTATTTATCTTTAGGTTTCTCACTGGCTTTAAAACTTAATAAATATCTTAACTTTGTGTATTTTTTTAAGTAAATTAAAAAATCTAGGAATAACATAATGCTTAATAACAAATACCATTATTAGGGTAATTTTTATTTTTTTATTTTTAATAATACTTAATTTGAGTGTCTAAACGTTTCTTTAACCATTTAAAAACTGCCCATTTATGGCCACTTTTTGATTAAATATAGCGCTTTGGTAATAATGGCATTCGGCAAGGTCTATGGTGGAACTGGTAATAACTTGCATTGTTAGAGGATATTAGAATAGCGTCTTAACATAATTTATCTTTTTTTCGCCCTTTCGGGGTTATCTCACCTAGGCCGACGACCGCCCCCTAGGTGGTGCACTGCAGCCTGAAGGCTTATTGTACCTTGACCCCTACTCCTTCCCATTCACACACCATTCATTCCATAACTTGGATAATTGTTGCTCGGTCCGCATCCCCGAGCAGCAGAACACCGTGTACCGCCGGTCACCCATCCAAGTTATAGGCGCGCACTTCATTGCTCAACTCCGGAGATCGACGCTTGCCGATACAACCGAAGCAGCCTCTTAATTTATCATAAACAATAAATAAAATCCAGATCAGGAAAAGAGTGGCGAAAGGCTTGCACGACTATATGCGCTTAATGCAGATACTAGAAGTATTTTTGGTAATTGAAATTATTGCGTTATTGGTTGCGATAAAGGTTAAAAAAGCTTTTGGAAAAAACGTATAACTGTTTTTCAGATAAACTATTTCTTTTTTTTCCGAAAGAAATCGGATAGGTCAAAATTCGATTTGATAGGACTTAGATCACATGAAACTGCTGTGACTTCGAGAGGAAAGGGTAAAGATATCCGTTTATTTTAAAAGGAACGTCCGTAAAGATAAAAATCTTTTTTATTCCGTTTTATCAATATTTTAATACGGCAGGATCCCCAAAGACTAAAATATGATAATATTATATGGCAAAACTAGATAACTGAAGAAGTTTAGTTTTCTTTTAATTCAACTTAGAACAGTAATCTGTTTTTTTCTAATGCTTTTTTGATACTCATATCGCAACTAATGGTGTAACATTTTCAATCACCAGAGAAAATCTCTAAAATATGCTATTTAGCTGATACTGCCGTGCAAGCCTTGCGTTGATACACCTTACCTCTCCTGTTCTCCATTTGATTTATTGTTTATGATAAATTCTATTGGACAACATTCTAATATCCTCTAATATCAAAAATTATTTTCAGTACCACCATAAACATTGCCAAATGCCATTGTTACCAGCGCGCTATATTTAATCAAAAAATTGCCATAGGCGGGCAGTTTTTAAACAATTTAAGAATCCGTTAGACATACAAATAAAATTTTATTAAAAAAAAATATTTTTTTAAATCATTATAAACATATTTGGCTTTAAAAATTACGTAACATACGTATTTTTAATTTTTTTTATTGACTAGAAAAAAATCAATGAAATTAAGATATTTAGCAAATATTAGAGCTAATGAGGAACATGAAGATAAAAAGTTAAAACGTTTAACTAACACACGTTTTTGTATATCCAAAGACTTATTTTAAAGAACTGTACAAAAATGATTATTTTTTTTGTTTTTGCCTAATATCTATATTACATAAAAAAAATATTGCAAACATTTTTGCACAAATATGGTATAGTCCTCGTAAATCTTCCCGCCTCTTTAAAATAGTTTTAAAACAAATTGCTTTGCAAACTGAATTCACTTATCCGTGACATTAACTTACGGATTTTTTGTTTGCAAAAGTCGTAAATCTACTTAAAAGTAACTGTAGTTACGATAAATTACTTTTATTATTTAATTTATTATTGCGCTTATTTTAAAGTCAATGGATTAATATTTTTAATCTATTTAATATTGGTATTGCATTTTCTATTGTATATATGTATGTATTGTTAAAATATGTTTTAAACCAACAGTAAAATTTTAACAGAAAGTTTGCTGTAATTTAAGGATATATTTAAATTTTATTCTATTACACTAGTACCTATAAAAAGTACATTGTAGAACCGGGCGAATAATATTTGAGACGAAAAAAAAAGTAGAATATGACCCAATAAGAAATAAAGAAAAAATAAATTACTGGTGATCTGAAGTCGGGAAGTAGGAGGCGGTGAGATTTAAGGGTGAAAAACTTTTTTTTTTAATTGTGTGGTATTGTGAAAATAAGTCATTTTTCAATAAAATTTTTACTTTTAAAAAGTGTAAAGAAAATATACCTTATATGGTCAATTATCTTAAAAAACGCAAAAAAAAACCTGAATCCCAAATGTTTATTATTTTTTTATTATTATGTACAGGATGTTTTTTTGTGTTGGTATTAAAGGGTACAGGCTAAACGGTGAGATACAAAAATACTAACATACGTGTCCCGGTATCTTTATTAGTGTTTAATTTAATTGCACGATCAGATTTACGCTAACTTGATTGGTTAAGAAGATACAGGGTAATTCTCAAAATTCGTCGATTTTTATTATGTCTTATTACTCAAACACTTATGGAGACAGAAAAAAACTTTAAATACAAAAGTTTTATAATTTTTTACGTCGAAATCAGTGGCGTACATAAAATAAATATCAGTGTTTTAATTTTTGAGATATACCAAAAACTTGCATTCTTTAAAATGTAAAACCTTGTATCTAAGTCCCTTAAAAAATTGGCGGTTACTGCAATATAAAACACTTAATATTTTGCATTGTTCTACATAGCGAAACTAATAAAAATAAAAAAAATAGTTGGCTATGGATTGAATCAATATTCATTTATTTTTTAAAGGATTGTACAAAAAAACCCAAATTAACAAGAATACTAAAAGGTTTAATAACCAAAACAATAACAAGCACAGAAAATAGTTTCATTTTTAATAGCAACTAAACAATTATCTCAAGTCCTTAATAATTTTTTGCGCTGGTGATATAATATATAAAATAACAAGATGTGCTTAAATGCATTTCGTTGTATTTGAGCACATCTGGTAATGATATATCGTTGTATTCAGAATTAAAATACAAGTGTATTAAGTTTTAAACCAAATATTCCGCCCATTAAAAAAAAAAACAAAGTTAAAGGTGGTGGCTTAAAGACGAAATGTCGGATCTTAAATTTAGTGTCATTTTTTATATATTGAACAGAAGAAATGGCATGTTAATATGTCGTTAGTTTTAAAATATCTTTTCAAATAAACCGAGAAAAAATAAAAACTGTTTCGCAAAATTTCGGTTTTTGCCGGATAATTCCGGAACCGCTGCAAATTTTTATATCAAAATTTTGGTAAGCATAAAAATGCGCAACTTTGCCCCAATTTAACCAACCCTATATCTCTTACCGTTTCCGAGATCCTAATGGTGTGCCTCGAATTTGTAACAGCCTGTATATTGTTGTATTCGCAATAAAAAAATTCAATTTTTGAGATACTCAGATACAGGATGTCCCATTAAAAAATGCAAGTTTGTGTTATATCTCAAAAATTAAAACATTAATATTTATTTTATGTACGCCACTGGATTCTACGTAAAAAGTTATATAAAAGTTTTGAATTTAATGTTTCCTTCTGTCACAATAAGTATCCAAGTAATAGGACATAATAAAAATCGACGAATTTTGACCTGTTTTTTCTAAACCAATCAAGCTATCTTGGATCTGATTGCGGCATTAAACTAAACACTAAAAAAGATAACAAGACACGTATGACAGTTTTTTCTTTGTATCTTTTACCGTTTAGCCTGTACCGTATATTACCAACCAGAAAAACCACCCTGTAGAATTTTATTTTATCTTTTCATTCAAAAATTTAAATATAACAACAAATTTACTTAAGGAATTTTTAATTTTCTTACATAAATTTATATTATTCTTAAACTATTATATTTAAGTACCTAGATGCTAAGGCATCTGTAAGGTATCTATTAAAATGTACACTGCAATTACTTAAAAAACATAACAAAACATATTAAATTAATAAACAAAAAAGCCTAAATAAAGTACTATAATTATTTTCAAGATAATACTTTATTATAGTTAATATTTAATAAGACATCTTCATTATTTTAAGAAACTTGTAGTGTAAATACACAAGCTGTACCCTTTTAATTTTCTACAACTTTGCTGATTTATTTTTTTTCATAGAACTTGTATTTTTGCCGTCCGAAATCGAGAAAACCCATTTTGTATCCCTAAAAACTCACCCTCTTCCGCTTCCCGGCCTCAGATTGCCCGAAATGTATTTTCTTTTTATTTTTATTATATTCCCTATCTTTTTAAATATATTTTCTCTCACTATTTTTTTTTACTTTATACCATTTTTAAAGGCTTAAGCATAGTATGTTATAATTCTTTTTAAATTTTTAATCATGGTCGTTCCATTACACTTAACTTATGGTTTCAGACGCGGTTAAGCCTGATTGATTGAAAACTAGATCGCCATCAGATAAGAAAAGTCTAGTTTAGAGGAGAAAAGGTGCTAAGTGGGCTCAGATTACAGATTATATACCTACCCAGGAATCAAGTCTAAAGCATTTTCATTCTGCTTAAGCCTAGTTCATAAGCTTGCGAAATGCGATTTGCGAATAGTCTTCTGATTGGTCAATTTGTAACGAAACATTCGAAAGTCGTTACAAATTGACCAATCAGAACAAGTTTCGCAATTCGAAAATTGCATTTCGCAAGCTTATGAACTAAGCTTCAGGTTACTGAGCATGTACTTATCTAAGATTATTTAATAAATAAATGTGCCAAAGAACATATTATACACGTTCAGCAAAATAGAAACGCAATCAGGCAATGCTTGGAAAGGAAACGGCGGTTTTATTTTAAAAATACCATTTAATTATATTGAATTCCTGACGATGGATATATTTCCGAAACTATGACAATTTTTTTTGTGACTTAAGGAGAACCTTCAAATGGTGATAAAATATACAGGGCGTTTTATTGGAAAAAAACCCATGTTTGGGTTATAACTTTAAAATTAAAGTAATTGGAAAAAAATATAGATACGCCACTAAATTCTACATAAAAATCCCTAAAACTTTTTCATTTACATGTTTTTTCTATCTCTAATATCAAGCAAGTTACAAGTGCCTGGCTAAATTGACAAAATTTCAAAAACACTCTGTATCTCCAAAACAAATCAAGTTAGTCATGATTTACTTTTACTATTAAAATCGTTTTAAAAATTGAAATCGAGATTGCTCAACAACAAATACCCAGTCAGGGTCGTGAAAGACAAAGGTACTAGAGTTTTTAAAGCTGCCTCTAGTAGATATATGCTACCTATGCTGAGTGTTTAAACAATCAAGGTAGTTAGTAAACGTAATGTCAAAATATTTTTATTTTTCATGTCGTTTTCATTTAGCTAATAGTTCAATTTTTTTTAATTGTGTAATAATTGCATGTACTTTATTTTTGTAGGTCGGGTGTTTCAGTTTATACCCAACTTATATCTATTAGGGGTAGCATTGCCGTTTTGTGCGAAGAGTTTACGTAAGAAAAATAGGTACTAGTACTGTTTTTATTGGATGGTCACCGAATAAATGTTAATAATGAAAAACTCAAAAGCGTAAAATTGATATTTAAAAAATAAAACCGACAAAACTATAAATAAAACTCACTAAAAATTTAAAAATAATAGATAAACAAAATAAAGAAAAGAAGTCGGGTAATAACGCATGGTATTCACGTATAAAAATCTTTTGTGTATTTACTTTATATTAAAATTAGGTTGTTTAGCGGAATGTTACTATCCGGCTCAATTTTCCTAACCATTTATTTATTATATTTAAACTTTTAGTAGGTTTTATTTATTTTTTAAAGTCAGTTAATTTCTTTTTAATATTATTTAATATACCTTTTATAAATTATTAAAAGATAATCAATGCAAAAGGTATTTTAATAAAGAAATTTATAAATCGTTTGTCCTGCTTGGAAGTATTTTGTTCCAAAAGACTTAATAATTAAATTCCTAATATTACGACCGGACATACCGATTTATAATCAATAAAGAAATATTTTGCAGATATATTTTTATTAAAAGTTAATATTAAACCAATAAGGTATTAAAAGATTGTAAAAACAATTTTTTTCGAATATATTAAAAAAAAAAACAATTTACATTCAAATATAATAAACAACTTTTAGAAAAATCAAATTTAAATTTACCTATTATCTACAAATTAAAAAATCTTCAGCTCTAAATTTTATTTATATTTTTTAAATCAAGTTGTAAAAAAGTATCTATGGTCGCTATCCTTAAAAATGGGAGTATGTTGTGGTATGCTATTAGAATGGGATTTTAGTGTCTGTCTTAGTGTTTAAGTATAGAATAATATACAGGGTGTACCACCGGGAAGTGCTGCTATTGATTTCTCAAAAAGTAGGCCTTGAAAAATTTTGAAAATTTGGAAACATTACAAAGTCAGTGAGGGACATACAACTGAAATATTCTTACAGTTTTACCGCCTCGGGTTACACAGTAAGTGAATGTCGACTTCCTTATTTTAAATAGATTACTCTCTTTATTATTAGGTTCTTAGATTCTGCGTGAAATTCTTCAGTAGTCGAGTGTTTTGCCAAACGTGTAAGGCGTCAGTTCGTTGAGCGCACAACCGACGTGAGGTGGGTTCGAATTCTGCCGGCGGTCAAGGTCAGAAATTTATTTGTAAGCTTAACAAGACAGACAAGGTGCAAAATGTATCGACGCTAATAACCAGCAAGGACTAAGGCGCCGAAACACACTTTGCCGTGTCCTGCGCAACCGTAGACATGCGGACCTCACTCAGTTGGTAGGTTCAGTAGTACCCCCTGGGTGGAGACGAGGTCTTAAGTTGTCGCTTATAGGAGCGTGGTTGCGAACCCACATTAAGCTGTAGGTCCCATCTGGCTGACCTGACCCAGACGTAAAAGACAGGGCGCACAATAAGCCGAGCGGCTTCAGTGCATAGATTATCCCGGCCCTATTCCAGTGTCTAAGGTCTATACAGAAAGTAAAAAAAAACTTATCCTTAAAAATTATATCGACAAAATCCCAAAAATATTTTTTTATAAAAAAACCTTTATCTTCCCTTATCCTATTAAGTACTGACCTTATTTTCCCAAATATTTGGAATATTTTAAGGCCAACTTTTCGAAAATTGAATCTTCTTCTATATTTTACAAATTAATTTAAAAAAATAAAACTTAAGAAATAAAATTGGTGCATAAATATTATATATATTTTAGAGTGGAACTGACAGATAAAAATTTTAAAATGTTTCCTAATTAGACACCCATATTTCCGAAAATAATTAACCTAGGTATACAATATTAAGACTGCTTTTTAGCTTCTAATAATTAATATTATATTATGGTTTGGTATTTATTTTTTGCTGGTTGTATTTTAGGATATGTGATGTTACACTAGGTTAAATGTGAGAATAGCTGTTACTAAAGGATTTTACTTAATCCCTATAAAAAGTGGTTTTCGGGTAATTTTTGTACTTTGATATGTTGCCTTGTTACCCTAATTAAATGTTCTCATATTTACAATATTCGGTATTTTCCTCAAGGAAAAACAATAGTTTTTACAATTACTTTTTACCAACACATATATTTTTGGGAAATTTAGGAGACGTCTTCTACGTATTAAAGGACATTTTTGGACGTACAAGAAAAAATCATTAGTGTCGTCCGTGAGACATTTGCTAATATTTAAAAAAAAATGTTACGCCACCGCATTTTTCTCAAAAACTAAAAAATATTACAAAGTCCTGTTAAATTTCAAACAAATTTGATCCATGGTTTTTGCGTAAGAAAAAAATCATTTTGGCATACTTAAATCGCTATGTATTTAGTATAATAAAATATGGTAGTCAAGCTAAGATTACTTAGTTTGCTTTACCAATCATTACATGAATTAAAAATTAAAACATTGATGTATTGACCAATCTTTCGCATAGTAAATTAATTTTAATTTAAATAATATGTAAAAAATGTGATTATTATTTACAGTAAAGTTAAATGATAGCGACATTAAATGACCATGCCAAGAAATGTTTTAATTTTATTTACGCAAAAACCTTAAAATTAACATAAAAATAAAATTAAGAGATAAAAATTGTTTTAAACTTAACAAACTTTTTTTAATTTAAGGAAGGCTTAGCGGCGTAAATTTTTTCCTGAACCGCATATACCTCACGGACGACAAAAGTAAAATAATTTTTTTGTACGTCAAAAAATTTATTTTGATGCCAAGGAAACCACTCCTAAATTTATTTAAATTATCTAAACTGGTATAAAAGCTATGATAATTTAAATTTTCTTTCTTCTCTAAATTTCTTCGATATATCCAACGCTTTTCGACAATAATGCTGTGGAATAAAAGTAAAGCAAAGGCCCCAAATTTAAAACTAAAAATATATATATAAGAAGCTGTAACTGCTATTTCCTGTTTTTATTTACATTGCTGCTTAATGTTGTGTTAAATTCCTTTGGGAAAGCGACTAAAGTCATTTTTCGTGTTAACCGTATTCATCGGAGTTGTTTGTGCATATACCTACATTATTATTTTGGCATTTTCGATATTAGTTTATTACGTATATTGCTAAAAATTTATATTTTAGAAATCAAGTAACCTTATTACCTTAGAATATCAAAGAGATACGGGCTCTCTTTCTGCATACCAGCTATAATGTCTTTTTATCTAAAACAAAGTTAAAAAAACTGTCAAATATACAGTGGGCAACCCGCACGAAAAATGTCACTTATGTCAATAGCCCTTTCTGCTATAAGTCGCTTTAAAAGCTTATTTACTAAAAACCTTGAATAATTCAAAAATTACCCTAATATAAACAACAGACTTAAGCTTTTTAATAGAGACTTATGTGTTACTAACACTTCAAAATATTCAAATTTGCTTAAGTGAGTGGGGCTTTCCGGACCTCCCCTAACCTAATTAAAGCGTTTCCTTTTAGACAGCTCCCCTTTAAGGAATGTTCCTGTTCGTAAGTTACCTTACGACATCGACAAATACTACAATTTGAGGAAAATTAGTTGTTTAAATTGTTAGTCATGCATAGTTAATTAACTAGTTAACTGTCTAATGCTTATAAAGCCGTATTGTTGCTTTTGCTAACCTAAATTTGATATTTAAAGGAGCCTAATACGCTTCATCAATCATTATTTATTTATGTTATAAGTAGTAAGTACAAACAGTGTTCAAATTTACGTTTACGAAACTAAAGGCTTATTTTAGTTTTAAGTATTTGATTTTAAATCATGTTTTCCATATGTTTTATACGGGGTGTTACAAAATGTTGTTAAGAAATGTTAAAGCAGATTCTACATCAGAATATACACGCCTGGAAAATGATTATCGAAACAGTGGGATTAACAAGTGCAAAAAGAAAAAGCGATCTTGTCCTAAGATAGAGAGTAACAAAAAAATAAGATATTGCCCGACTTTTAAAGTGTAATGATGCCATATGTATGTATACGCGCTTAAAGCCTTGCTCCACCCTTTTCTGCAGTAGTGGGAGATGTAAACCACAGTCGCCCGGCGCGAAGGGAAGAAGAGACTTATTTTGCAAGCTGTTTGGTGTGTCGCAAACTACTGCGATTTTATTAAAATTAAGATTTCTTTTAAAATGTTGGTTTATGCCGTTGAACAAAAAGTTTAAATTATTAAGTGTTACCATGCTGGTAATTCAGCAGAAGAAATAATCGGGAGATTTGCATTTTTATTTGAAGGGGGTCCTGTGCCTGTTAAAAGTACAATTTTAAAAATTATAAGTAAGTTTGAAACCAGCGGCTGTCATGACAACTCTTCTATTGCTGTAGGTTACTCGATAGAAAACAAGCACATCAGTATCCCTCTCAAAACACAATCCCCCAAAATGTTAACGTGTGAGCTGGCATTTTGGGCGATAATATCATTGGACCTTGTTTTATTGAGAGACATTTAAATGCCAACAAACACTTAAATCTTTTAAGAAATCAGGTTACTTCAGCTGTTTAAGCCCTTATTGTCAATTCTAAAGAAATTTAGAAACCAAATGATTTTTTCCTTTAGGGACATGTTAGACAACAAATTTATAGGCATCGTCATAAACGTACAAATGACTATAAGATGAACTCCACCAAAAAATAAGTCCGGTTCTAATAGGCATAACACCAGAAATACCTAAAAACACAAGAACCATATTTTATAACAGATTGGAATATTGTCTTGCACAAAATGATGATCTCTTTAAGAACCTTATAAAATAAGATTTTAAAAAGTTTTTGGGTTTCTCTAAGTAGTAGCGAGCGCGTCGGCGCTGCTATTAGTGGTGGGCGGGGGAGAAAGCAAAGAGAACGGGCGGGGAAAAATGTCTGTACCTTATTCTGTTTCAGTCGAACTTATGTAATTTAGTAATCTTCCTTCTTCTTCGCCAATATGTTTCCCTTGACCGTAATGACAGCCCAACTCTTTGGTTGCTGACTTAGTAGTTTTAGCCCTGTATTTCAGGGTAAAATTTAAATAGTAAAAGTAATAAAATTTATTAAGCTTTTTAACTTTATTTTAGTGATTTTAAAATGTAATTGTATAACGTACCAATATTTAATTCTTAAAATTTAGGGACTTTCAGGAAAAATAAAAATTTAGGGCTTTTTGAACTAGGTTCGGGGACAGAATTTTCTGCGGAGTCAGGTCAATTAGAATATTTTGTAATTTATTTTTATTGGCAAGCCGTGTGCTATGTTGCAAACTGCTGGCATCCTGCTAAATTTAGATTTTTTATTTTTGGTCAATATCGTTGACAAAGAGTACAAACTACTAAGTGGTATTATCCTGGTAATTCAGCAGAAGAAATAATAAGGGAGTTTGCATTATCTAAAGAAGGTCCTTTACCATTGAAAAGTACAATTTTTAAATTATTATAAAACTTTGGAACCATCGGCTGTTAAAAAAATTGTGCATGTGTAATGATAGGGTGCCATCTGAACACCCATTAACTGAGGAACGGCAATTCTGTGATACTGCTGTTTGCAGTTTAGCCGAAATTAATTTTTCTTGTAATAGTACAAAAATTTCTGAAGAACTTAATATTTATGCCTGAACAGTAAGAAATATTCTGACAAAAAACAAATAGCATAACTATAAATTGCAACTAAGTCAAGTAAGGTTTTTTCTAAAGACCATGGAAAACGTATATATACGTTTATAATTTTTTTATATTAACTTTATCTTTTTGAAAGTTTTGTTTAGACCCAAATGGCAAAATATTATGCCTCCAACTTTACAAGGATTTAATGCATTTAAATTAATTATTTTTTAGGATTTTTTTTTCCCAGGGAGCCGTCTGCATGTCCGGTGGCACTGCAGCCTGAATGCTTATTGTACCAAACTCCCGTTTTATTGTACCCATTCCAGTACCCTAGTTCCTTGAAGAAGGCGGTATAGGTCTGCTGGGTGCGTACCATATGTTTCCGGGGGCACTCTAATATCCCCGAAGATTGCCTGTCTTTTGTGATCCAGTGCCTCACACTCTGACAGTATGTGGGATACTGTTTTGGTCTCTGCTCCACATAATCTGCAGTCCAGATCTCCGTTGTATAATCCCATTTTATTTAGGTGTTCTTTCACTGGAGCATGTCCGGTGAGGAAACCTGTGATCGTTCTTAGCTGATTCCTACCCATTTTGAGTAGTTCTTTAGTTCTTTTTGTGCATGGTCCACTGATGTATATTTTCCCAGTTTTGTACCGCACTCCGAAAGGTACTCTTTGGCACTCCAAGGACTGGTTCTGGCCCGACGTATGTCGTGGCTGACCCCTTCTAGCCAGTTCGTCTGCGTTTTCATTGCCTCGAA
This sequence comes from Listronotus bonariensis, assembly GCA_014170235.1. NCBI lineage: Eukaryota > Metazoa > Arthropoda > Insecta > Coleoptera > Curculionidae > Listronotus > Listronotus bonariensis. The sequence continues at coordinate 38,444 of JACEGR010004656.1, read as the reverse complement.
TTCCGCAATGCCCTGGCACCCACATCAACCTCGTGATGTTGCGTTCCGCCAGTTCCCTGAGTTCCTCGAGGCATTCTAGTACCAGCCAAGACGATACCTTGGGATTAATTAGTGCACCAAGGGCTGCTTGACTATCCGTAAGAATGTTGATTGTACAATTTGTGCGGTGCCTTTGGTTGTTAATCCTGGCACATTGTAAGATCGCAAAAATTTCTGCTTGAAATACAGAGGCGTGGTTTCCCAGTGAAAAGGTCAAACGAGTGTTTCCCATCTCACTGTAGACACCTGCTCCTGACCCTTCTTCGGTTTTGGACCCGTCCGTATACCAGGTTTGACCTCGAAGAGAGAGTCTGAAATTTTCGTTTGCCCAGTTCTCCCTTGGATGTATTGTCACCTGAAAGGGTCTTCTGGGTACGATTTGTGGGGTCATAAAGTCTGTCCTCATATCCATTATGGGACTCCTTATAATATTTTTAATTTCCATGTGTCCTGATCTAACTTTTGTGTTGCTCAGGTTGTGTTTCAGTCTGTATACCCCCATTCTCGCCTCCCCTTGTACCACTATATGCAGTGGCGGGAGGTCAAGTAGGGTCTCCAAGACCGCTGTTGGTGTACTTTTAATGCATCCCGCTATGCCAAGGCAGGCTAGTCTTTGCACCTTGCTCAGCCGAAGCATAGCCGTGTGCTGTCTGGTCTTGGTCCACCAAACAATGGATGCATTTATGTTATGGCTGGTTTCACCACAGTATTGTACAACCAGTGAACCATTTGTGGTCTTAGTCCCCAAGTTTTGTCATATGTTCTGCGAGCTAGAATTAATGCTATTTCCGCTCTTTTGATTACTTTGTCCAAATGGTGGTTCCAGGTAAGTTTTGAGTTCAATATAACCCCCAAATACTTAACCTCCCCCATCATTGGTATTTCAGTGCCTTGAAGATTAAGAGGACCCAACCCCTCTAGTTTTCTTCTTTTTGTGAAAGGCACTATTCTGGATTTGGTTGGACTGATTTTTAAACCAACCTCTTCCGTCCAAGTAGCTACTATATTCAGAGCCTGTTGCATTCGCTCTCTGACCGTAGTATTGAATTTGCCCTGGCATACAATGACTATGTCATCCGCATACCCTAAAACTTCATGGTTGTTGCTCTTAAGCATGTCTAACAGCCCGTCCACAACAAGGTTCCAGAGAAAGGGAGATAATACTCCCCCTGTGGGCATCCCCTTGCTACCCGCGCCGACAGAGTTTCACCCAAAAGTGTCGAGTGGATCACACGGTCTTTTAGCATGCAGCCTATCCATCTGCAGCATGTTTCGTAACTTGCCTGTGACGAATCGCCCTTGTAATCACTTCAAAAGAGGTGTTGTCAAATGCGCCCTCTATATCGAGAAAAGCTCCCAACAACACCTCTTTGTTTTCCAGAACGTACTCCACCCTTTGTACAAGGTTATGGAGTGCCGTTTCCGTTGACAAACCTGCTGTGTATGCATATTGGGCCTTGTGTAGTGGTCTGTTTACCAAGACACCCCCTCTAATATGCATATCTACCAGTTTCTCAAGTGTCTTTAGTACAAACGACATAAGACTTATTGCTCTTAGGGACTTTGCTTTATCCTGTCCTGACTTGCCAGGTTTAGGAATAAAGACCACCCTAATGTGCCTCCAGACTTTTGGTATGTATCCCAGTCTCAAACTTGCTCTGAGAATCGTGCAAAGCCTGGTGTATAATGTTATGTCGCCTTTCTGCAACATAACCGGATAGATCCCGTCAGGACCTGGTGATTTAAATGGTTCAAAGGAATCTATCGCCCATTTTAACTTGCTTTGATTTACCACTTCTTTTGCCACTCGCAAATTTTCCCCAGTACCTCTTCTTGGTATCGGGTCTAAATAGTGCTCAGTGTCTGGTGGTAAATCAATTATTGCGCACCCAGGAAAGTGCACTCCGAAAAGTTCTTTTTTAGGATACTCTTAAATTTAATATTTACGTTAATTATGCACCAAAAGAATATAACAAGGACTTGCACTCCTCATGCATGTCTACCATGCTACCGAATTGAATACCAACGATAAAAATCCCCGCGTGGTTCCAAAAATTCCTTGTTTTGGTATATTTCAGAAAAAATCCCTGTGATCTAAAGTCACATTTAAGAGCCGCCCTTTGATTGGCAAAAAAATATTTTCTACGCCAAAGAAATTAAGAACCAAAAAAAAGGTTAACGTAAAAATCGAGAAGTAAAAAAGTTATGGTACGTTTACATCTGACAAATATTGCATGATATTTAGGTCAGATAAAATTTTGGCTAATATAAACGGTTAAAAATGTATGTCTGATATAAATTTTTGATTGTTTAGACTAGCCTACCTTCAAAAAGGTGTTTTTACACCTTCTAATAATTTAAAATATAGCCATATTTAACGTTAAAGACGTTATATGGCGATCAGAGTAAACTACCTTCCAAATCGTTGAAAATTCCCGTTTTTACTTTAAAAACCCCTTTTTTCTTATGTTATCAAAAATTTCCGCAAAAAGGGAAATCCTCGGTCTCTGGCAACACTGTTGAATACTGCAAGCTCGCGGCGGTCCTAATAGGGGAGTACGTTTGGATGTAAGCAAAGAGAACGGGAAAAATTTGTGCATTAGACAACATCGTATCGTCTGTTTCAGTCGAACTTATGTGATTCAGTAATAGTCTCTACTCCACTTGTTAATCCCAATGGCTCGATAATCATTTTCCAGACCTGTGTAAAATAAGTCTTTATAAATATGAGTTCGCAAATTTTTCGTGCTCAAGATACAGGGTGTACTTTTCAAAAAGCTGAAAACACCTATTTTAGTAAAAAATGTTAAACTTCATGTAAATCTTATTTAAATAAGTAGGTATTGTTGTTACATAATTGCTAATAAAAAATTGTAGAACATAATTTTTTAAATAGAAAGTACCCGCAATGCTTGTTTTACTGTCGAAAAATATGCAATTAGTTGGTTTTATTTTCTCTTAAATTAAACAGCATATAAAAAAATTTAGTTTACATAAAAGCTTTATTAAAAAAAAAATAATAAAAATAAACAAATATTGATTTTGTTTTAAACATAATTTCCTAGAATTTTCCTATTTACGCCGTGTCTTTTAAAAGTGATTTAAATTAGGACCTAAAAACTACAATTCTCTCCCTATTTAAGCTCCACTGTATGTGCAGCGGTTTCTAAGATACCTGTTCTCATGTTCAAAAATATCTCAATATTGACTAAACACATGTCATATTTTTTAATATTGCGTCAAAATATTAATCCTTTTTTTTTATTTATAATATTTATTTAAAAACTTTAAAACCTGCATTAAAACTTACATACATTAATTTATAAATGGCATGTAATTTAAGACATCCTTAACATTGACATACTAATTTATGTAAACCAGAAAATTATTTCTATTTAAGCCAAAAAGTCAGGGTCAGTATTCCGATAAGGTTCGACCACGTTCGACTATAAAACTTTTAGCAGAAAATATTGATTGTCAGATTAAAAGTCACGAAATAAACGAAAAGGAAAATTATTAAAAGTACTTTTATATTCAAGGACTATAAATAGTCCATAGGTCAGTAATGGAATTGACTTTATGGTAATAATACTTTAAAAACCTTTTAGGGGGTTCCTTTTGACGAGCCAACCACGAATATTCATACCGTCACTTATTTTGTCGGACAAGTTTATTACAATGTGTTACGTGCAATTTTAAAACATTAGACAGTTAAAGCACGACCGAAGACGTTGACGTATCTAATCGATGTAAATGCATAAATTTACGTTATGTTGTGCCCACTTCATACGGTTAAAATAGAGTTATTGGGAATTCAAATTAAGAAGGAAGGTGTTGCAATTTGTTTAAACAGCTGATAAAAATGGGTATCTAGATTTAATTTGGCAAAGAGTATTTAGATAAATTACCTGATTAGTTAATAATTTTACGAAAAATATTAGGCATTATTGTCTGGCAACCTAAATAACACAAAGCAGGATAATAGTCTGTGTTTCAAGAAACTTTATATATAACCATAAAGCGTAGGTTCTTCGTTATTTATACTTGAACTGCAGATAAATCAAAACTGACTTCGCACGTTTTGCTTCATTGCTGAATTTTTAATGAAATCCATGATGGCAACCACTTAACACTAGTTGTAGACTAACTATTTTCTTATTTTTAATTACATTCATCCCATAAATCAGAAAAATTCTTTTAAAAATAGAATATTAACTGCAACAACAGAAAGCAAAACTTGATTATGAAATGTCAAAGTTCTAAATTTGCAACTGCAACGTTGCCAAGTCGCTTAATTTTAGTTTTCAAAAGCAAGGCGACAGACGTGGACGTCTGATGACTTAGCCTTACCTCTTTTTGGAATTTTTGTAAACGGTGTTGTTAAAAATCAACTTGAAAGACAATTTGCAATAACCTTTCTAATAATGTATATTTTCATTTATTTATTTATTTATTGCCATCAAAATATTAAAACAATTTACTATCGGTATCCAATCTTGTCCCTTCGGTTCAATACGTTGTAATGGCTCGTTAAGTTGCGTTTTAAACGTACGTAGAAATCCGTAGATTTGTGTCGGGCGTATCTTCTTACGACGAGAAAATTTATAATGCTTATACGCAGTTGTAATTTGACACGGATACGTTTACGTCCCTAGCCTTGCTTCAACTGTCTATTGTGCTAAAAATCGTAAATGTGACAGTCGCGAAACCATCAAAGTGGTCCGATTTCGTAACCCTTAAAATTTTCGACACGATGTTTAAAAATTCCATGTAAAACATTGTGGTAAACTTTACGACAAAAAGTGACGCGTTTGCCAGACCGACACCCGAAACATTTGACAGGCTGAGTTGAAGCGGCGCTTCCATATATGGCGGTATGAATATTCGTGGTAGACTCGTCAAAAGGAACCCCCTAAGAAGGTATTAAAAGGGTTTATATCCAGAAATAAATTTCATTAGTGGCCCAGTGATAAAATGTTATTTTCAAAAATTACCGAACAACACTAAACCCTTTTAGTAGGGAAGCCCAAGAAGAAAATTTCGGAATTTACTACAGCGCGGCAGATTAATATACAGGATAATACGTTATACCCTGTTAAGTACTTTTACCAAAGATATAAGGCCAAACTTTAAGGATAGCAAAAAAATTACTTGTCACAAATTTTTGTACGCGTCAGACTAAGATAGAGTAACTTAATTACATGCTAAAAATTGATGATTCCACTAATTTACAATTCAATAAGTTAGATGAAAAAAGGCCCATCTGCATACTTTGGCCAAACTCACATTATGTTGATTTTACGTTTGAAATATGACCTTGCATCTACTTATTATAAAAAATGCCGACTAAGTTACTGTGATCAATGAGAAAATCAGCTGTTAATATTTCACCGTGCAGAAAAGAAGCCCATGTGCGACACTTAAACATACGTTTTGCATTTTTAACACTCTTTATTAACTTGGGTTGTAACTATCCATCTATCTATCTATCTATGTAACGGAATCTTTGAGCCTAATTTTTACCAACTTCTAGTGATTCAATTTCTTTGAAACTTTGCACACGTATCAAGGACCGATGACAATGCAATAATTTAAAAACAGTATCCCGTTAAGTTCCAGCATTTTCCAGGAAAACCGGAAAAGTGAAGAATCGTACGTTCTGGCGGAGGCGCCAGATTAGACAATTGAATAATCGAACTTGACAACATTTGCCGACGGGTTGGGGACCGGGATAAGGTTGCAACACCTTAGTTAAACAAGCGTGCGTCCACCCATAGGACGCAACCCCTCGGCAAACGACAGGAAGACCATGAGGTTAACAAGAACCCCCGTTAAACGGGTACAAACCCCGTTACATGCAGACCAACCTGAAACTTGTTCGGAGTAGTTGCATTCTGAAACCCCATGCAACAGTGAAGCTTTAAATGAAATGATTAGATTACGAAATAGTTCGTGAAACATTTCAATATCACATGACCGCAGAAAACTAATTGATATATCGAACTAAAAAATGAAAAACCAAGAATTGTGTGCAAATAAATAATAGTTTAAAAAAACCAAAAAACACGCTTTTATATGTAACCGAACTAAAAATTAGAAAATAATTTTTCATTATGCAATGATTAGCACCGCCAGGATAAATTCCTTTTTTTTTAAAAAAATTATGGCGAATGCGCAAGGGCAATTGATTCATCACTTGCTTCGTTTTTAATTGACTATGTGTCTCTTGACAAAATGGCGAAGGAATTTTTAGTGAATAAACTGGAGCATTTATTTTAAAAACTAATTGATATATCGAACTAAAAAATGAAAAATAAATAATAGTTTTAAAAAACACGCTTTTATATGCAACCGAACTAAAAATTAGAAAATAATTTTTCATTACAAAAGTTTGTCACTTCAGAATAAAAGCGTGGGGTGCTTAATATATTAAATGTTAATAATAATATATTTATTCTATTTGCAAATATCTATGAGGGAAAAGTTATGAAAAAATAGTAAAATGCACCCCACGCTTTTTACTCTGAAGTGACAAACTTTTGTAATGAAAAATTATTTTCTAATTTTTAGTTCGGTTGCATATAAAAGCGTGTTTTTTAAACTATTATTTATTAAACCCTAATTTGAGTGAGTCCCAATACCTTATCAAGATATTTATTCTGCTGATTTACCTATAAATCCTTTAAAGCTACAAAATATTACGGAGCTAATTAAATTTTTGAAAACCTAACTGTGACTACCTATGTCTGTGTCAAAGAAGATGAAAACTAGTAATACCTTTTTAGTTTTTTGTACTTTAAATCATTAAAATGTATGAATAAAGGTACACTTTCCAGGACCGCTGCAGGCAGCAAGCAGTCGCAAGCGCCAGAGCCATTCATAATTCGCTTTCACCTTGAAAGTAACGACTAGCGTTGCTGGTAATATGAATGGCTCTGGCGCTTGCGTCGGCTGTTTAGTGCCTCCTGCGGTCCTTAGAACCGTATTTTAAATCTAAGTGTACATAATCTTTTCTACAAGTAATCCTATTTGCAATAAAAATCACAGAGATCTTTTTGTCCGACTAAACATTTCTAGATATCTTATAAGCAAAAACTGTGGCACGATGTTTCAGGTTTTATTGATTTTTTTTAATTTTAGGGCTTTAACTAAGCCCTACTGAAAAAATCAAAAGGGTCTAGTATTTAAGCAATCTCATTATTACCAAGAAAATCCAAACATAACGGTATCCTTACTCGTTGGAAGAAAAAAGGCCTTTAATTTAAAAAAAAAACTATTTTTACAAACTTATTACTTTATTTAATGTAATTTTACGAAAAACAGTTTTCACTAACGCTTGCGTAAATATTACCATAATTATTTTAACTCACCCATCTTTTAATTTGTTGGTAATCAGTTATTTGTCTCCCCTGAAAAATTTACTTTTACAAAATTGGGCCCTTTTTCATCTAAGCGATTCAATTTTATAGTGACGTAATGTTATTACAGAACTTCCGAATTTATTATTTTTAACTTTTTAGGAAGTTTTATTTATATATATATTTTTGAAGTGGTTTAAATTTTTTTAAAGTGTTTATTTTTGCTTTTTATTTATTATTACTACTACCAAGTCGGTAAACATACACTAAAAAACAATACCAGTACCTCTTTTAGATACTATAGTAAAAAGCACAGGTATGTGTAATTTGATTGGTTTAAAAGTTACAGACGGTCATGCAAAACTGTCACATGAGAAGGGGGTCATGATTAGTTCTGGTTTGTTAAATCTTTTTTTTGTTTTAACTTTTTAATAAAACGAATAAGCCAACCATTTAGTATAAATATTTTTTTTAGTTTTTAATACTGAAAAATAATTTTATTTTAAAATTAGAAATTTTGGTGAGACAGTTCAATCCAAACGTGCCTGACAAACAGCAATTTCATATCAATTTATTCAAGTCTGCGATTTCCTATTAGCTTGGTCCGCAAATACGTTTATTGCAAGAGGTCGCTTTGTAAAACTGTAACTTGGCTGTAACTAACTAGATGTTTTGTATTCTGTTGCTATAAATATCAATGCTTTAATGTTTCGTTTAAGGAGCAAAGATATTTGTTATACAGGGCATTTTAATTAAAACAAGCTACTCCGTATAATTGCGTTATTGGTAAACTTATAAAAACATCCAGAAACACGTCAATTTTACTAAACTTATATTTTTTGGGCTATTCGGCCGTCGTCGAAGATTTTATTTCCTTGACGTTTCGCCAGCGCGAGTGGTTGGCCTCCTCAGAAGGTCCCTGAGGCCCTATTTTTCAGTTAAGAGAACGATCATTTCAAGAGAAGTGACCACTCTGTTCTCCTAAAACTAAATGTGCATATTCTTGAACGATAAGGAATGATCACGTTCTATTAAAAATCATGAGAAGCGACTTCTCTTGATAGAAAGCAGTAGAAAGACGTAAAAATCGAGAGAAGCATGCGGTTTTATCATCGCTTTGTTTTTATAATAAAATTACAGTTTATAACCAAGAAAAAAGAACGTTTGTATAGTTTTTATGCATTTATTGTTATTTTCGAGCGATTTGTGCAAAGTAATTTGTAAAATTACATTAGGTTTTTAAGTTTTTAAATGTTTAAATAAAATCAGGCTATTAATTAAGCATCGGTAATTAAACAAAAATTTGTATAAAAAAATGTCAAAAACTTAAATTACTACAATTAAAACCTAATAAAAAAATAATGTATGTTATAATTTTTAATAAAAGTCAAAAACGAATTTTGCCATGCAAGCAAGCTAAAACTTTGGGATTATTTTTTTCTGTATTTAGTATACCAAGAACTTAAATGTTAAAAGCGGTATACATATGAGATTTTAGCAATTTTGCCATGTATAAAATGGCTTTAATTTTTTTAAACGAAAACTGTTCGTCATACGAAAAAATATTAAGAAACCTAATTAACTCCAAAGAAAATGAGTATTTTAAAAATAATATTGAATTCAGAAAAAAGCAGTGGCTTACTATTTTTCTTTAAAAAAATCAATACAAATCTTGTTCCAACGCCACTGGTACATTTTTTTTTAACTTTTACAGCAAAACATGTACCAAATTTTGTGGACATATCTGGAGTGGTAGGAAAGTTTTTCTAAAACTTTAACAGCCTGTATTTCGGAGACGCAGCATTTTGAAATATAATTTTATTTTAAAAAATTTTCTTATTTTCTTGCATTCTATACTGTGTTAAGAGAAATATATCAACTTAAAAATTACCCTGTATAAACATAAGTCTGCAAATTCTCTGTTTTTAAGTTACGGTCTGAAAAACTTATTAAAGAAGTTGATTTTTGTTAAATTTCATTAATATTGCTTATCCAGTTTTATTAAAATTTTGTATTGTAATTCAAAGTACTAAAGGCGCTAATTTAACACTATCTTGATTAAATTTATTAAGTTTTGTGGCGTGTCAACCTGCACCTGAGAATAATTCTGCCAAAAAAAGAATGAACACTACTGACTTTTGTGCAAATTTATATTTTCTTTGAATTCATCAAACAAAAAGTTTTGTCCACAGACTTTGTTTTTTATATCTTGTTTAGTTTTTGAAAAAAAATAATAAAATACACTTAACTGCATATCCTTGGTCCATACAAAAGGCACGTGAAAATATTTCTTTAAAAAATATGATTTGTATTTTTATTAACAATTATGCTATACAACTGCTACATTAAAACATTACTAAGCTAACGAATTTTACTAAATTAAGCATTTTTAAAATTTAAATATGTTTTAAAAAGTTTAACAAACCATCCTTGAAACCGAATTTGCACTCATACATATTTTTATATGAACATTTTGTTTTAAAATTACGTATATTAAATTTATTACCGAAATTACATTTTTATCCTGTATATTAAGATCTAAAATTTGATTTTAAAAAAGCTTTAAGATGCAAAAATCCATATTAAACTGTCAAAACCAAAAAAAAAGAATAGTTCAAATGATTGATTTAAATCCGGCAGCACTGGAAACGAAAATCATCGGAACGACAAAATTCAAGAATGGGGATTTTAAATACCATGAGAACTTGGTCAGGGATTCCCTTTTCTCGAGAGAAAGGTCCCACCTCCTTAATTGAAAAATAAGGGCTAATGATTTTTAATAGACCATGATCATGTCTTATCGTTCAAGAATATACACATTCAGTTTTAGGAGAACAGAGTGGTCACTTCTCTTGAAATGATCGTTCTCTTAACTGAAAAATAGGGCCCCAGGAACCTTCTGAGGAGGCCAACCACTCGCGCTGGCGAAACGTCAAGGAAACAAAATCTTCGACGACGGCCGAATAGCCCAAAAATATAAGTTTAACGCGAAAGCCTTACACAGTATATACGTCAATTTTAATTTTCAGGTTTTTAGACATTTTCGTATTTTTTAGTAGTTAAGGGTTATCCCCTCCCCTCACCAACATAAACGTCGAAATGTTTAAGTGGAAAGAGGGGTTAAGTGATACCTTGTAGAGTAAAGTTTTGTGAGCGCATGCTCCTACCATATGTAAAAACAATAGGATACTATGAAGTTTGACTCATTGTGGCTGTTGCAGGTATCACGTACCATAGGTGAAACATAACTCTCGTCATTTGGCAAAAGCAGAATTATATATATGTTACTTAAGTACCTATTAGAAGATATTTTCCCAGTTGGCAGACATTTCTAACAGTTCTAACCTCCTGGGAGACAAACTTTTTGTGTGGCTCCATGATCCGACAAAGTTTATTATTCCTGTTATTTAACAAGATATGACAAAAAGTCTTGTTTAGGAGTTGTAGGATTTCAAGAAGCATGTTTTTAAAATATTTTAGTGGATACAGAGTATCCCAAAAAACATTTTTTTAAAACTAATTAGCAATTACTTTTTTGGGACACTGCCTACATTGAAATACTTTTGAATACGCCTATTTACGTAGGGTGTTCAGTAAGTTTTGAGATACTTTGTAACTAAATGGTTCAAGAAAGTAACATTGATGTTTTTTGTTTGTACATGTCATGACATGTCGTAGTCCTACATAGTTATTAGTAAACTATCAGTTTTGCGTCAGTTTGTGTCCAGCGATTTTAACGCAATGGCGTCGTGGACGACTATCGAGTGCCGTGCAATTTTGAAATACAACTTTTCACGTGGGTTATCTCAAGAACAGTGTTTAGAAGAAATGAAGCATATACTTGGTGATGACTGTCCATCTCGTGCGACCATATACAGATAGTACAAACAATTTCAGCGGGGCTTGTTTTCGCTTGAAGACGCCTCACGCTCAGGTCGACCGTGTGAAGTAGTTACCCCAGAAAACATATCTGCCGTCCAAAAAGCTAAAGAAACAAACCGACGAATTACCTATCGACAGTTAGAAGAGACATTGAACATTAGTTTAGCAACATTACACACGATCATACATGAGCACTTGGGTTTTATAAAAATTTGTACTCTTTGGGTTCCACACAAGTTAACTCCCGAGCAGCAGACACAAAGAGTGAATTGGTGTAAAAAAATGATGTCCAAATTTCAGGAGGGTAAACCTAAAGACATAGTGTCGATCGTCATGGGAGATGAAACTTATCTTTATTATTACGACGTCCCAACTATACAACAGAATAAGATATGGGTTCTCGAAGGTGAAGAAACTCCGACCGAAGTTTGCAAATCAAGATCTGTAAAAGAAATAATGATAGTTGTTTTCTTTGGTTCAAGAGGAATAATTGAACGTGTTGTGCTCCGAGAACAGAAGACCGTAAATGCTCTCTGGTACACTACAGTATGCCTTTCAAAACTTATAGAAAAGTTAAGAGTGATTCGCCCAAACTCGCAACTCGCTAGCTGGTACCTTCATCATGACAATGCCCCACCTCATCGAGCTGAACTTACCAGTCAATTTTTGAGAGATGCAGGCTTAAGACTTTTGGAACATCCGCCTTATAGCCCCGACTTGGCGCCGTGTGACTTTAGGTTGTTTCCTTTTGTCAAGAGCCAACTGAAAGGACAAAAGTTTAAAACTGAAGACGCGCTACTGAAGGCCTGGGATAAAATATGCGCTAAAATTTCAAATGAAAAATGAAAAGAATTTGGTGGAAATTATTTTGAAAAAATCTAATAAATGTACGTACATCTCAAAACTTTTCGAACACCCTACGTAGAAACCCTACAAATTTAATATAGGACTTTTTGTTATATTTTGATAAATATCAGAAATGTTAGACTTTTTTGAACCACTGGGCCTTAAAATGTTTATCTGCCAAGTGTTTGAAACTATCAAATTTGTCTCGCGACTAAGGACATATCTCTTAATGGGTACCCAAGTAACATAATATAAAAGTCACCTTTTTAAAATGACGAAAGTTAAGTTTTAATTTAATAACCTTTGGTACCTGGTACCTGTCAAAGCCACTATAATACACACACACTTAATAGTCTCCAATCGGTTCTACCCATGTTGGGAGTATGCACTGACAAACTTTCAGCTTTTACAAAATGACGAAGTTGTGCCGCTCACGGACTCTTGGATGATATAAAAAGAGTTATTTTTTTAAATGATTTATTATTTTTTAAAATTGTTGAGGTTAATTCCAAAAAATATCTTTTTAATTACCGGAAACCATACCGGCTAGCTTTCCCGTATAACTTTTATATTGTTTACGAAATTAAAATAAAATTTGGTACGTAGGTATATCACATACATATAATTTTTTTACAAATTTGGTTGGTCTTTATAACTTTTGGTTAATCCGAAAATAAAGCTTACTTTTTTATTCTGAATGAGATACTAAGTATATTTTTACTATTTTAAATGGAAAATAAAATTCCGGATACAACGACACCCAATTGCCACTTTTTGCCTTCTAATCTTTATGTTTTTAAAATTTTAATTGCAATAAATGCAAATGCAACAGCGTTGTAGTCGGAATGTCATTTTCTATTTTAATTAGTGAAAATATACCAAGTTTTAATTTAAAATAAGAAAAATAACGCCGCTTTCGACGAAATAGTAATATAAAACAAGTGAACTCGTAAAACGACGCATTTTTTAATTTGATATGTTAAACAATAAAAATGTTATAGTCGTAAAATACCGGCTACAAAACCCATTATTTAGGGTGGATTTTGTCAAAAACTACTGAATCGATTTAATAAAAACTAAAGATCATAAGAAAAAATAAAACCCTTTAAGATAAGGTATCACTTGAAACCCCTTCCCATTTAAACTTCTTGACGTTTGTGTTGGTTAGGAAAGGGAATAACCTCAAACTAGTAAATTTTGACACAAAAATGTGTGTTCTAAAAATTAAAAAACTACTTGTTTTAGGATTTTTTTTATGAGATTACAGATAACAGAACTTATACGTGGTAGCTCGTTTAAATATTGAATGCACTGTATTTTCATTGCCAGTCATTTAGGGTAACCATAATATTGTAGAAAATGAAATACGTTTAAATATTTTTATTTCATTAGGATATAAAATTTTTCGCAAAAAAATGAAACGACAAATACACATACAAGATCGCGGTACAAAGTGTCCAATGTTTATGAGATGTTAAATAGTGTGACATTAAGAATTTTAAATACATATATGGGTCACTTTACGTCACTGGGCCAAATGTACCATATGGAACTATCTTCTTGGGACCATGAGACCGGTGGACCATCAACACTAACTTTACATTTTTAAAAACCAACTTAACTTATTTGATTAACTGAAATTAGTACGGGCATATCCCTAGGGATAGCCCGTACGGAAGCATAACTTTAACTTTAACTTTATGCTTGACTTTACTAACTCCTTCTTATCTAATAAACAATCCCCTTTAATTTCTTTCTCTCTTCTTTAAATATCAAATTTTCCAGTATTTGTTTTGCATTTCTAGGCGACTCAGCTGGTTTAATGTTTTTGTTTTATTATTATAAGAGTAACCTAGAAAATTGTTTGATTTATACTTTTTAAACCTTGACACCTCACGTATTGTTTTATGTCCCAAATTTCCCAATGTTAAGTAACCCAATTAAAATTTAAATTTCCCAAAAATATATATTTTTAAAATTCCCAAAATGTATACTTTTATATACTAGGTGTTCACATATGCCCCTTCCCTGAAAGCGTTGGACCCACAACGCTATTAGAAATCAGACAAATTTACTTTAAACCTTTAAAAAAAAATTAGCAATATTATCGAAAAACGATAGTTCCATATAGCTTACAAATATTTAAAACCTAACATTATGTTACTTATTATATAAATTATATTTATCGTAAATAATCTTAACGTTTTATTAAATTTTTTGTTTTTTCAATTAATTTTTTTTTTTAAATGCACGAAAAAATGTAAAAATAGTTTTTTTCTAAAAAATTATTCATTTAGGTTATATTTAACATTATGACTCTTTTTTTTGAAATTTTAAAAAATTCCTCCAGATAAATTATCTAAAATAATTATTTAAAAAGTTCTAGAGATGTTTTTGCTGAAATAATTAGTTCAAATAAGATTTTAGCTTAATTGTTAAAAACCTTTTTAAGCTTTTCTTTAAGTAGGTACTTTAAATAAATATAGTTTTAACGGTAAGATTATTTTTAGACAAAACATGACCTAATTATTGTTACTCATAAATTGTAATTTTTTTTATTAATCTTTAAGTTAACTAGATATTTATGTACTACACAAACAGCTAAATAAGTAAAAAAGTTTGTGTTATTTAAAACTGACCAGTCCTGTAACAATAAAAGTGAACTTGGCCTTGTCTCATCAGCAAAACGTTGAACCATTAAAAAAGTAATTCAATGATTTATTTAATATACCAGTGGGAAAGAAAATAATTAACTATGTTTTACATGTACTATTAATTAGGTGACTTTTTCTATTTCATCTTTTGCCCTTTTTTTAATTTATTGGATAGTTTAAAAACAAAAAAATATCTCTTACATAAAAGAAAATCAATTTTTTTTATATTTATACTTAGAAATTAACCTAATATTCCACATTCTTCTTATACTAGCCTTTATAAAAAAAATTGCGTCCACCTTGCTTGCCTGTCCATGTCCTTAATGGTGCGTTCCATTGGCCATTTGTCCCGTACTTTTCCACGTACCATTATCTGCCTTTCATTCCCATTTTCTTCTTTCACATCAGGTTACTGCAACTTCATGCCAATTTCCCCATATCCTGAGCTTTCTCAGGGCCGCTTAACTGTCTTGTACCCCACCATTCAAGACCATAACTTCAGAGCTCTTCCCCATACTAGAGCTGCGGCTTCCAGTGCTAATGCAGCCTCATGCTGCTTCTAAACTCCGTCTTCACGACTTAACACAATAACTTCAACGCAAATAAATATTCTTCTTCAACAACTCTGGCTAACACCATTTAGCCATATTTCAAAACTGAAGATATACCTTATCTTCCTTTTCTTGTAGCTACGCTGCTACCTCCTTGCAGCTACGCTACGCAACATATTTTTCCCCATCTTCGTCATTTCACACACATTTCTTCTTCGGGGAACGGGACGTCTTTACCATATAAATGGCATTTTCTTCCACAAATACACTGAGGGGTAGGAAGGGCGTACCATGAGCGACTTTTCCTATCGCTTCACAAAGGGCACTGGAACTGGGGCGGGCACAGCTTACCATAACCGACGTTTCCCAAGGTCACTGGGAACGGGGGCGCCTCCACCATATGTGACGTATAAAATTTTGGAATTACATATAGGGTCACTTGACGTCACTGGGCAAATGTACCGTATGGAACTATCTTCTTGGACCATGAGACCGGTGGACCATCAACACTAACTTTACATTTTTAAAAACCAACTTAACTTATTTGATTAACTGAAATTAGTACGGGCATATCCCTAGGGATAGCCCGTACGGGAACGTAACTTTAACTTTAACTTTATGCTTGACTTTACTAACTCCTTCTTATCTAATAAACAATCCCCTTTAATTTCTTTCTCTCTTCTTTAAATATCAAATTTTCCAGTATTTGTTTTGCATTTCTAGGCGACTCAGCTTGTTTAATGTTTTTGTTTTATTATTATAAGAGTAACCTAGAAAATTGTTTGATTTATACTTTTTAAACCTTGACACCTTACGTATTGTTTTATGTCCCAAATTTCCCAATGTTAAGTAACCCAATTAAAATTTAAATTTTCCAAAAATGTATATTTTTAAAATTCCCAAAATGTATACTTTTATATACTAGGTGTTCACAATAGTATATGAAAATAATTCCTTACTGTCGTTGTAAATACATACAAAGAGAAATATCCCTTTTCGACAGCAAATATCTAGCTTGCCAACTCGATGCCGATTCACTTAATGATGCTTTTCAGTACGATATCAACCGTTTAATTATATTATTCTATCGTCAAACAGCGACGATGATTGTCTAAGATACTCTTGTTTTTCGTGTTCTTCACCGTGGACCCGGTACAGCCAGTTTAAAAGTTCTATAGTAGGAGAGCTAGTGAAACCTTCAAGTAACATTGGTCCTATAAGGCTAGAAATTTGTATAGTGATGAGTCATAGCATGCTAAGTACGACAGTCATCACCTGGTAAGCATCAGCCTTACACATTATCACCCTGTTTATTTTTAAAAGGTTAAAAAAATAATAATAAGAAAAAAACTTAAAATTTTAGTTTATTCATAGTAAGGTTTAAAAAAATTGACAGGCGTTTGTAATGATTACAAGTATTTGCCAGGCGAACTAATAAAGTTCGATATAGTATACAACTGCATATGCAGTTGGGTGAAATAAAGTGCTCGCCAAAAAATAGGGACAAGCAATTTTTAGCACCATATTTAACTTGTAGTAACTTTGGAAATAAAAATATTTTTAGCTGCGGATTTCGGTATGTTAAAGCCCATTTCGTCTAGATGACATGGCGCAAAATGATTTTTGAAAAATAATCAAATGTTCATGGTATACAGGGTGGTCAATGAACAGATGCAAAATTACAAAAAGTTTAAAGGTGTGTGATTCCGGTAATAATTTTTTTTCGCATTTAATTATAGGTCATTATTAAAGTAACATCAATATCTCCAGACGTTTTTGCCAGTTTTTTGATTACAGCCCTTTAGCCACAAAGACACTACTAAACAAAAAATGTGTCAAAACTTTGCTACCAATATCTTTAAAACGCTGTAACTTAAAAACGGCTTTACCGATTTCGACCAGGTTTTCACATTCTGAAAGCTTATTTTCTGGTTCTTTTTTATTACCTAACCACTTTATTGGTAAATGGCCATTTCTATAAAATACAGGAGTCAAACTAAAAGTAAAGATAAAATTGCACAAAATATGGCTATTGTTCGTTTTAAGCTATGACAATTGGGTTGTACGTTGTTGTTTGGTTTGAAATTTGGTCAATACGCAGCTTCGGTCAATACCTCTGGACGGTTTTTTTACTTTTTCGATTAGTGCCTTTTGGCCACAGATACGCTACCAGGCAGATCCATTGTCCTAAAATGGGTCTTTTGTGGATTTTTTGATGTGATCTGCAAATTTTAAATTAATTACTACCCAATGATTTTTTTTCGTACAGGGTAATCAAACAAAACTGACTCTTTCATTATACAGGGTGTTTCAGATTTTAATCGGGAAAATTTAATGGGCGATAGAACATGAAAAAAAAAAAAAGTTCAAAAGAAAGTCCATATAAACATGTATGTTTTAAAGCTTCGTTCTCGAGATACAGGGTGTTAAAGTTTTGGAAAAAAAGGTTTTTTATTCATAGCTCAAAAATCCCTTGGCCGATTTTCCTTAAACTTGACAGATTTGTTTCTCATGATAAGAGGAACCATTTAATGTATTGAGATTTACCGTAATTATTGCAGTGGCGTCCCAGAGGACAACCTATTTAGTAAAGATGGAAAAATAATGGTACCCACTGCTTTTTTATAATTTTGTGAATTTGTTTAGATTAAGCATTTAAAATTATAAGTGTTGAGCAGGTAGACAAAATTCACCTAAAGAAAAAAATAAACTGTGTTTTTTGGGAGAGTAGTAACAACTTAAGATTAAAATTATCACCTGCTAGTACTTAGTAGGGCCTCCCTGAGCACGCAAAACTGCTGCTACCCTCCGAGGCATGCTGTGCACCAAGTTTGCAATAAATTCCTGGGGGATAGCTTCCCATTCTTCCCTAATTGCATTTGCCAACTCATTTAAATTATGAAACTCATGATCACCTTGATTCAACCTTAATTTAATATTACTCCACACATGCTCTATTGGGTTCATATCAGGGGATCTTGCAGGCCAGTCCATACGCTCAATGTTGTTCTCTATCAAAACTTCTCGCACAGACCTCGCTCGATGCGGAGTAGCGTTGTCATCCACAAAAATGAATCCGTCGCCGAAGTTTTGGGCAAAGGGAACAACAATTTCATTCACACACAAATCCCTGTACCTATTCGCATTCATAGTCTCACCTATCAAAATAACCATTTCCGTTCTTCCATTACTCATGATACCACCCCATACAGTAACACCACCCCCACCAAACGCAACCCTTGCTTCCATATTCTCCTCACGGTACCTTTCATTCCTCTCTCTCCAAACTAAGATGCGTCCATCAGATGCATGCAAATTAAATTTACTTTCATCCACAAACATACATCTACTCCATTCTGCTATTCCCCAGTGAGCATGTTCCTGTGCCCATCTCATTCTTGCAGCTCGGTGCACAGGCAGCAATAAAGGGCAAACAGCACGCCTCCTAGCATGCAAGCCGCGTTCATGCAGTCGCCTTCGAACTGTGGTGGTGGAGATTCTAACACCCGTGGCTGCACGAAGGGCCCTATTGATTTGCTGAGCATTTAGGGTTCGACGTCGGTGGACGGACATCACCATTAAGTGGTCTTGCCGTTGGGTTGTAACACGACCCCGACCACTTCTCCCCTGGTTCCGATAAGTGGGTTCTCCATGAGCCATAAATCTTTCAACTGCTCGGGCAACAGCAGATTTTGAAAAGTTTAAAAACAATGCAATATCTCGGAGTGCTCGTCCATTCTGCCACAATCTGTTTTTAAAATAAATTTTTAAAACAAAAATACTTACGTTAAAAATATCAAATTTTAATTACCTTACGATATTTCTTAACTCGTTTTCACTAAAACGCGCCATTTTAAATAAAATACTCTCTATAACTGTCACTCTGATAAGGTATAAGTTAAGAATAATTTATTATAACCTATTGGGCTATCTTTGGAGAGAAATTATTAAAAAAAACAGTGTAACATTCCTAATAAATACCATACTTGCAGCCAACAAAAATATTGTTTGCAAATAAGAACATATCCATACCCATTTGTATGTGTAAAGCAACAATTATTATTTTAAAAAAATAAAAACATTAAATGTATGTTTTAGGAGGCCACTAAAGAACAGGATTTTTTTATTATTTTTTGTGCTCGAAAACGAAGCAAAATACGAAAAATTATTTAAAAACAAAAAGTTGTATTTTTCTTTGATTTTTGCTATAGGGCCAAGCAATAAAGTATTAGTTTTTATTTTATTTTTCTCAAAACAAAGCAAGATACGAAAAATGAACAAGAAATAAAAAAGTTGTATTTTTAAATGCTTAATTAAAAAAAATTACAAAATTATAAAAAAGCAGTGGCGTACCATTATTTTTCTATCTTTACTAACTAGGTTGCCCTCTGGGACGCAACTGCAATAATTACGGTAAATCTCATTACATCAAATGATACTTCTTATCATGAGAAACAAACCTGTCAAGTTTAAGGAAAATCGGCCAAGGGATTTTTGAGCTATGAATAAAAACCTTTTTTTTCCAAAACTTTAACACCCTGTATCTAGAGAACGAAGCTTTAAAACATACATGTTTATATAGACTTTTTTATTTTTTCATGTTCTATCGTCTATTAAATTTTCCCGATTAAAATCTGAAACACCCTGTATAATGAAAGAGTCAGTTTTATTTGATTACCCTGTACAAAAAAAATCATTAGGTAGCAATTAAGTCAAAATTTCCAGATCACATCAAAAATCCACAAAAGACACATTTTAGGACAATGGATCTGCCTGGTAGCGTATCTGTGGCCAAAGGGCACTAATCGAAAAAGTAAAAACCGTCCAGAGGTATTGACCGAAGCTGCGTATTGACCAAATTTCAAACCAAACAACAACGTACAACCCAATTGTCATAGCTTAAAACGAACAATAGCCATATTTTGTGCAATTTTATCTTTACTTTTAGTTTGACTCCTGTATTTTATAGAAATGGCCATTTACCAATAAAGTGGTTAGGTAATCAAAAAGAACCAGAAAATACGCTTTCAGAATGTGAAAACCTGGTCGAAATCGGTAAAGCCGTTTTTAAGTTACAGCGTTTTAAAGATATTGGTAGCAAAGTTTTGACACATTTTTTGTTTAGTAGTGTCTTTGTGGCTAAAGGGCTGTAATCAAAAACTGGCAAAAACGTCTGGAGATATTGATGTTACTTTAATAATGACCTATAATTAAATGCGAAAAAAATTATTACCGGAATCACACACCTTTAAACTTTTCGTAATTTTGCATCTGTTCATTGACCACCCTGTATACCATGAACATTTGATTATTTTTCAAAATCATTTTGCGCCATGTCATCTAGACGAAATGGGCTTTAACATACCGAAATCCGCAGCTAAAAATATTTTTTATTTCCAAAGTTACTACAAGTTAAATACGGTGCTAAAAATTGCTTGTCCCTATTTTTTTGGCGAGCACTTTATACTGTCTTTTGCGATTTTTATCATACCTTTTAGCTTTTGCTGTACGCCACCTATCTGGATTTGTGCAAAACTGCTCATCCGAAACTCACAAACCCGTGAACTGATGAGTGTGCCAGTTTCCATTATGGTTTGTTGGTATTACAGAATGTGCCTAAACACTTACGCCATATACACCTAGATGGCGCACTTTTTACCTTCTTAACGTAACGGTGCTCTGGCTGTTTGTTTTGGAATTGCTTGGCAAGATGGCTCTGGCAGTCTAAATTTACTCCCCTAGTTTCGACAGGGATTACGCTTAGGCGACCAGAAACATAGTCGAGTTGTCAGCAATGTACAGCGGTTGTGATGATTCCACCAGTATTACTGTTAAAAAGATTTTAGAAAGAGCTTTAACAAAACACCACAGTAGGTACATATAACTTTATTAGTTTTACAGTTTTTACACTTACAGGCCCAACGTTACTCGGAAGGGTACACTAGCTCTAGGACTACTATGAGGTAGACGAAACCCGTCACTGGAGAGGGTCCAGGTGAATGACAGGAAAAGTAGGAGTTCTTCTTTAACTGTCGAAAAGGGAGATTTCTCTTTTGTATACATATTTAAATATTTTTTGGACCTACACTTTGAGCACTTTAAGTTAAGAGAAACACCTAAACACAAATTCTTCCGGGATATTAATAGTATATTATTAACCTAGGGACTAAAGTGTATCTTTTAGTCGCGCAGCGAAAGGTTTGTAGCCCGTAGAAAGGGCTACAATTCTCAACAAAACAAAAAAATTTGTTGTTATCAAACTGCGTCACCAAACAATAAGTTCAGAGAAATCGTACAGCAATTTTTCGAAAATGAACATTGAAGAGGTTGCTGAAGAGGCCATTGCTGGCCTTCATCCACAAAAACCTCGCGAGGCTTACAAGAAATAGTTTCTTGATTATCGAAAATGGTGCGCTGAATAGCAGGCAGAAACGGATGAAAAGGTGCTCCTGGCTTACTTTCTGCAGAAGTCAAAAAAGCTTAAGGAATCTTTTTTATAAATGATATATGATCATTTCATCATTAAAGTAACGATAATATCTGAAGCAAACATTGACATCAGCAAATGCAGGGTTAGTAGAAAAACCGGAACGGTCGATTATCTCAGCAACCGTCAAACATAAATGGACCAAATTTTGTGCCAAGGGGTAACTGAATATGAAGAATTAAATAATTTTATTTGCAAGGTTGCCAAGTTATAGTTTTCTGTGTAGGTTAAGGAATTTTAAAATTTTAAAGGAAATACCCTATTTTTTATTATTGTAATCAATTGCTTGTATCAACTTTATTATAACCTGATATTATCGTTTTTTTATTCTTTTCAATTTCGAAGATATGGCATCATGTTTTTTTCGAAATTAATACAAAAACGGCTAGGTCTGGTTAATTATCTAAAAAATATCCAACCAATAGTTAACAAAATTAGTACAGGGTGAAACTAGACCTTCTAAAATCATGAATAGCATTATTGCGACGTTTTCAACATTCAAAAAAAGTCAGGGAAAGGGAACAAGAAAATTTAATTATGAAACGTCGCAAATGCAATTCCTGAGTTTAAAAGGGCCAATACTTCCCTGTACCAATTTTGACAAATTTCGGTTGGATCGTTTTTGAGATAATTCGATAATACCCTGTCGTTTCTGCTTTTTAAGCTTCATGTACATATATATGAAATTAAAAGAGTAAAAAAACAACAATATCAGGTCATAATAAAGTTAATACAAGCAATTGATTACAATAAGTAATAGTTTTCTGTGTAGGTTAAGGAATTTTAAAATTTTAAAGGAAATACTCTATTTTTTATTATTGTAATCAATTGCTTGTATCAACTTTATTATAACCTGATATTATCGTTTTTTATTCTTGTCAATTTCTGAAGATATGGCATCATGTTTTTTTCGAAATTAATACAAAAACGGCTAGGTCTGGTTAATTATCTCAAAAATATCCAACCAATAGTTAACAAAATTAGTACAGGGGTGAAACTAGACCTTCTAAAATCATGAATAGCATAATTGCGACGTTTTCAACATTAAAAAAAAAGTCAGGGAAAGGGAACAAGAAAATTTAATTATGAAACGTCGCAAATGCAATTCCTGAGTTTAAAAGGGCAAATACTTCCCTGCTACCACTTTGACAGATTCTCGGTTGGATCGTTTTTGAGATAATTGATAATACCCTGTCGTTTCTGTTTTTAAGCTTGATGTCATATATATGAAATTAAAAGAGTAAAAACAACAATATCAGGTCATAATAAAGTTAATACAAGCAATTGATTACAATAAGTAATAGTTTTCTGTGTAGGTTAAGGAATTTTAAAATTTTAAAGGAAATACCCTATTTTTTATTATTGTAATCAATTGCTTGTATCAACTTTATTATAACCTGATATTATCGTTTTTTATTCTTGTCAATTTCGAAGATATGGCATCATGCTTTTTCGAAATTAATACAAAAACGGCTAGGTATGGTTAATTATCTAAAAAACTATCCAACCAATAGTTAACAAAATTAGTACAGGGGTGAAACTAGACCTTCTAAAATCATGAATAGCATTATTGCGACGTTTTCAACATTAAAAAAGTCAGGGAAAGGGAACACGAAAATTTAATTATGAAACGTCGCAAATGCAATTCCTGAGTTTAAAAGGGCCAGATACTTCCCTGTACCAATTTTGACAAATTTCGGTTGGATCGTTTTTGAGATAATTGATAATACCCTGTCGTTTCTGTTTTTAAGCTTGATGTCATATATATGAAATTAACAAGAGTAAAAACAATAATATCAGGTCATAATAAAGTTAATACAAGCAATTGATTACAATAATAAAAATTAGGGTATTCCATTTAAAATTTTTAAAATCCCCAACCTAAAAGAAAGCTATAAACTTGCCAACCCAAAAATATAGTTTTTAAATTCTCTATGTAAAGTTACCTCTTTAAACAAAATTTGGGTTATTTAAATATAACGGTTGCTAAGATACTCCATCATTCCGGTGTTTTTTAATAACCCTGTATAGTAAACTTCCGGCATTTCTAAAAAACAGAATGACCATTACAAGCCGAAGAAGTCCAAGACACTGAATCTCGACAATATAAAGGAATTTTTTAAAATGCTCCAGATGAAGAATATCAAGCACAAAAGGTAATATTTTATTTTTTATTTTCCACACTTTAGGTATTTTTTTAATAGTACTACTATAAGTACACTATATTGATTGTTGCACAAAATTAGAAAGAGTTCGCTCGTTTGTAAAAACATCTAGTGAAAACTCCTCGAATGTAGTGGAAATGGTAAGAAAATATATTTGTCTTTGGCCATTTACACAGCATATAAGATTTTTTGTGTCCTACAAAAATGGGAAATGCATGACTCAGCTTAAAGGAAAAAATACATTTAAACTGCTACCAAGCAGAATTGCTGGCTATTTGCAACAACCAGACGCAAACTTATATACTGGGCATTGTTTACGCAGATCATCAGCTTCTTTACTTGTCAAGAGCAACCATAGATGTGTTAAAATGGCGGTGGCGGGAAAAGCAGTTCTGTGGCTAAGGGTTATGTTGAAAATTAATTGTATCAAAAGAAGAATATAGCCGATCAAATTGTCACCAATGTCTCCTTCGATATTAATATGGCATCAGCATCAAATATGGGAAGATCAATTTCAGAAAATGAGACGACAACGACGACGGCGACTGCTACGTATGTGCAGAATACGTCTATAAGTAAAAATGTTACATCCAACTGTCCACCCTTCGTTAGCCTTGCAAACTGCACCGAAGTACCTAAATATATATCTTATTAAGAAATAGATTTAAGTAATACATGTGCTAATTATTCTTTTTACCATAAATTTCAACAAATAAATAAAATTTTAATAAAATGATTATTGTTTATATTGAAAGAATTTACTTTAAATCCCACTTTATTTCCTAAAAGAAAACGGAAAATGTTCTCACCTAGCTGCAGGTAAGTGTAGCAGTCATAGAGATGGATGCTTACTACAACAAGGTTTATAATATACTGTTTGGTACATACAATTAACATGTAAAGGTAACAATCATAAATTAATTAATTATAAGTTATTTAAGATTATTAATTGTAGAACACCTATGCTGGCAGAGGTTGTTCACTTGTATTAACTACAATAAAATCTGCCTAGAAAATATTATTTCATTTAATAAACAGATGATGGTAATTTTTTTAATGCCGGACCTTAGACTATTATATTTGAAAACATTTTTGATGGGGCTGTCACAAAATTACATTGCTTTAATAACATCGATACAAAATATTGTCATAAACTAGATGATAAAAGTAGATTTTGTTGTCCCAGTTTTTTGGGCACCATGGTACGTAGTTGGCTTTACCAATTATAATATAAATTAAAAGTAGAAGCACTAATGTATTGACCAATGTTTATCGCAAAAAAACTATTTTGTTTTAAAAATAAATAACAAAGAAACACATAATTTTATTAACTGTTGAAAAAAATCTGGTTACATGTTTTTAAAAGTATTATTTCTTCTTTTTGAAACATACAAATTTTGTATTTTTTAGATCACATTGTAATTTTGCAAAAATAACCACCTTAATTACTTTAAACGTAAATACCTCTAATTATTGTAATTTAATGTATTCTTTAAATATTTTTAATCTTTTACTTTTACAGCTAAATGCTAAAACTTTTATTAAAAAGAAGAGCAGACTTTTAAAGTAGGTGACATTCATTTATTCTAAACAGCGCTGAATGAAGTTGCCAAGCAGTTTTATAATTTAACTTATTTAATTGAATCTATATATTTAAAGCGCAAAGGCATAATTTTTAGACACTTTGCTAAAGACTTCTGCTGTATAAATTTAAATGATTGTCTGGTTATTAAGACGTCTCATCAATACTTTTCTTAATGTTTTATAGATTATTTTTACAAAAAAAACAAATTTATTTATGTGCATTTGAGACATGTGTTAGAATATATGGCTACTTTGGAAGAAGACCGGCACAAGTCAAAAAATTTTAATTTTCATTTTTGTATAAAACACAACGTAAAAATGGTATATTTTTTATGCAAAAGTATTACAAAGGTAACTCGTACGGCGGGCGGCTATATGGCGCTTATAACAGTCTTGAAATTTCGGAACTTGTTTTACCATTCGGCAAGACTGTTACAAGTCAAATATAACTTGGGTTGATTTAAGGGGTAGTACGACATTAACCCAAAATAAAGTTAACTACAGGTATTACATCATCCAGGCTAAAACAGCTTTATGCTATAATTTTTTATTACCGAGATATTTCAATTACAATTTTATTGAAACTTTTTAAAAGCCTTTTTTAAACCTTCGATTTTTGAGTTGTGTCGGTCTTCTTCCAAAGTAGCGAATGTCGCCATCTATGGTAAGTCTGGATAACTAATAATAGTTTTCGTCAAGTGTTCAGATTTGTACCAAAGTAGTGTAGAGGTTAGTTAGTAGATTTCGCCGAATAATGTGTAAAGTAGTTGTCAGTAATGCCAACTTATTATATTTCGTTCTAGATTTAGCATATGGCTCTTTTTTAGCATATAATATTAAATTTAATATATATATATATATATATATATACAGGGTGTCCCACTTAAGATGGATACAAGCCAATTTCTTGGTTGTTTGTTGAGCGATCTTTTTTATTTTTGGCAGGAGGCTGTATGGCTATAAGGCGCACATTTTGCCCAGGGTAAGAAATGCGATACCTCATAGACGTACGTTTTAAGGGGTTTGATATTTTTCGATTCAAGAGTAAACTACCTTTAGGACAAAATTTATTTCAAATCTGTTAAATTATTTTGAATCCTCCTTACCCAAGATACTTAAGTTCTAATTTTAATAAATATTGATACAGGGTGTATCATTAAAATGAAACATTTTTATTTTTATTATTATTATTATATTTTTAAGGACCTACATACTTGCGACGCCACTGGATTGAAAAAAAAACTAAAAGTCAACATCTTCAACCAAACCACCATAATTTGTAATGCATTTTTGATAAATTTTCCTATTTCTTAGGCAAACTTTTCGTAATTCTTGTCTAGAAATTTGTTCACATGCTTGTCTTATTCGAGTTTTTAAGTCTTCCAACGTTTGTGGACGGGTTTGGTAAACTTTATTTTTGATAGCACCCCACAGAAAAAATCCAAAGGTGTGAGGTCTGGAGACCTAGGGGGCCATGCTATAAAAGGACTATTGCGACCAATCCATTTGTTTTGAAAATTTTCATTGAGCCATCTTCTTACAGGTGCAGTATTATGGATGGGAGCGCCATCTAGCTGAATGTACAAATTCTCTCTATAAATTAACGGCAAATCATGAACAGCATCCCAAAATTCGTTTTGCAAGAAAGCCAAAAATCTCGCAACGTTTAAAGTCGTATTAAAAAAGAAGGGTCCAATAATACGATCTTTTAAAATACCACTCCATACATTTACTTTCTCAGAATATTGATTCTTACAATTAATTACCCAGTGAGGATTCTCATTACTCCAATATCTAATATTCTGAGATGATACTGTCCCGTTGGTAGAAAATGTCGCCTCATCAGTAAATAATATTTTGCCAAATAGACGGGGGTCTTCGTAAAATTTAGCCTGCATAGTTAAACAGTACTCCATTCTTCTCTGATCATCACCTGGTTGTAATGTGTGCAAGAATCTTGGTTTAAACGGTTTAATCCCATTTCTTTTTAAACATCTTGACACTGTACTCTTCCGCCTACTATCAAAGCTTCTTAAACTGGATGTTGGATTCATCCGGAAATGGTTTAAAATTCTTACATCCTGTCGATGATTTCTTCGATCCTCGAATATTGGAAGAATTGAAAATAAAGCTATCTGAGAACTTAAATCGACTATTACGTTGATATAAACCCGTTGTTTATCCAGTGGCGTCGTAAGTATGTAATTAAAAAAATAATAATAAAAATAAAAATGTTTCATTTTAATGATACACCCTGTATCAATATTTATTAAAATTAGAACTTAAGTATCTTGGGTAAGGAGGATTTAAAATAATGTAACAGATTTGAAATAAATTTTGTCCTAAAGGTAGTTTACTCCTGAATCGAAAAATATCAAACCCCTTAAAACGTACGTCTATGAGGTATCGCATTTCTTACCCTGGGCAAAATGTGCGCCTTATAGCCATACAGCCTCCTGCCAAAAATAAAAAGATCGCTCAACAAACAACCAAGAAATTGGCTTGTATCCATCTTAAGTGGGACACCCTGATATATATATATATATATATATATATATATATATATATATATATATATATATATATATATATATATATATATATATATATATATATATATATATATATATATATATATACGCAAAGCCAGACACTTCCGTTAGAGACTTCTACTGTACCGTTTTACACGCAATCATAGAATAAACTGGGATGCATCGGGTATTTTAGCAAGGGAAACTTGTTCTAAAAACGCAAAAGCAAAGAAATTGCGTACATTATAATATTAAATAAAGATTATCACAGCCCCACAAAAATAAAAAAGTTGGTGATCCGAAAGACTAAACCATGGTATATTTATGTTTTTGGGGTCGCTGACTCATCATCTGTGGGGTCAGTTTGACCCTATTAGGTCAGAGTCAAGGTCATTTAAGGTCAATTACAGCCCAACAAGTAAAAAAGAGTTGAAGGTCCAAAAGACCGGACTATGGTATCTTTTTGTTTTTGGGGTCGCTGAATCTAAATCCGGGTTCAGTTTAATCCCATCAGGTCACGATCAGGATGATTTCAAGGTCAAATTATTAAATTTTATTTAAAATAGACCACAATCTTTGTAAATTTTATGTTTTTGTATGTTGTGTAGCATCAATTTCAGCTAATTTGAATAACACTTGGTTAACCTTGCTTGATACTAAAGTATCTTCAGGAATACCTAAATTTAACTAACCCATCACCTTTATGTCTTACAAATAATAAATAAATCAGTTACTTATGTCACTCATGACACAAATGTCATACTATTTTTAAAGTTCAAAATTGAAATGTTATTTAATTTTTTATTTTTATTTTTTAACTTAATTTTAATTTAACCACGGTGACAGACTTGCCAGTAAAATATTGACTTTTAATTAGAATTTGTTGGATTTTTGGGGGAATTTTTCTTTATTTTGTTTTAGGCAACCGGCCAGGTTAATTGGTCTGAACAGAGTCAGCTCGTATGCCCCGGGACCAGGACCGAATCAGTCCCATTCTTTCCAGATAGATTTTGACGTGTCCCCAATTAAAAGACCACTGAATAAATAAATCCGCCGACCCAATATAGGACATATTTTCAATAATCGTTTAAATAAATTGACCTGTTTAAGACTAATATTTATTTAGACTAATGAACTGTTAGTACAAGCATTATGCCCATTTAAACTGTGACGCGTGATACGTTTTCAAATTTTAAAGGCTAATTGCTTTGATTATTTTAAACAAAAGTTCATACAGTAAGCGCAATAAATGGAAACCTTTTTGTTTTTGATTTTTCAAAAAAAAAAACTTGATAATATGTCTGCACACAAAGAAACTTACAAAACACTAAAAAAAACTTAAATTAAATTATAGCAAATACTAGGTAGATGCAAACTAACGAACGTTACATTGGAGACAACTACTTTATTTTTAAACTTGAGCAAAAATATTATTTAGAAAACTTAATAACAATGAAAAGTATTGTCATATTTTAAAAGCAACACCTCCTATTAAAAAAAATTTAAAAAAACTTACTTTTTCAACTTACCCCGTGTAGAGATTAGATCGAACTAAAATAACTGTCGTAAATATTCCTAACTGACCTTAATTAAAAAAAAATGTTAAAGTATTGTTATTTTTAAATTATTTAGATACATTTAGATCACTTTAAAAGCAAATGTAAATTCTTGATTTTTTTTTTTAATAGGGGTAAAATTTAAAAGTCCATTTAGAATATTGTTTTATCTCATATTCTTCTTAAAGAAAACACATATACTTTACAGATTTTTACATTTATTTTGTTTGTGTTTAAATTCGGCTTAAAATATATATATTTTATTATATTTTGGGTTTAACTAAACTTTGTTAAAATTTAACATATTATATATTAGGAACCGTTTTTACAATGTTGTGTTAATCTTTGGTTTACTATACTACTACCATAAAAACGAACCATACATGTTAAGGAGGGACATTCCGTGACATTAACAAAATTTTTTTCTAGGACTTTAACCATTTGTTCTTTAACCCTTAGTTAAGGGACATTTTTTTTTGAATAATATTTCTTAGAATGTTTATTTTTAAATTAATGTAACAACAGCAACAAATACTAAATTAAATGCTTGTTACATCTTAGCTAACAATATTTTTTTACTTTGCCTAAACCAAAAGTAAAATAAAAAAAGAGTTTTAAAGTCAGTGTTGTACAATTTTTGTCAGAAATATTCGTTTAGGAGCCACTCGGTACTCGACTGGAGCTAATACATTTGATTAAGTTTAACAGTCCATAACGTGAGAACAAAGAATTTGCGGATCCCTGTTCATACTTGTAAACTTTTTGTCCCAAAATCATGGAAAGAATCGTATGCAAAATTTTGGTGATGTACTTTGTTAACATCCTGTTTTTACCAGAATAACTGTGGATAGTTAAACAAACTAGCACATTAATTTATATTGTATAATAAAAAAGAATAAAATTATCAGGGGTAAAAATTTATAACATCACACTAGGTATATAAAAACAAAATTATAAACCCACCTTTTCATATTCTGCATTAGCAAAAAAATTATAAAAGATTTTAATTATTTTACCAACTTATTACAACTAAAAATCATTTCCGTACCTTAAAAGGACAACTTAGGTAAACTAACAGATAGTTATAACTTGTAAGATTTATTACCTTACTTCTCGAACTTAAGTTTCCAAGTAACAGCTTAATTTACCTGAAACTTTTTGTCTCCTAATTTGAGATAAGCCATATTTAATACTTTTATTAAAAGAAAATAAAGAAAATAAACAACTTTAATTAAATTTTAATCTTACAAAAAAATAATCTTAATTAGGTTTGGCGTCACCGCTTTTTATTTTCTTTTAATGTACTGTGATTAGCGTTGTATGTTTGATGTTTTACACTTATCAAACTTCTTGTCAAATAGGTTGGTCCAAGTTTACCTTGAATAAATTTGATAATGTACAACAGAAAATTGGATATCAAAGAACTAGGCCGCCTTGTCAAATTTATTTAAAGGATTAGAGAACATCCCATTTTTCGTCAAATATTTGATGCAAAACTTTAAACATACCAACCCAATGAATTAAAAATTGACAACTGGCAGCTGGAGCAACTACTTAACCTCAATTTTATTGTGATTGGTGTGGTGTTTGGTTTTTAAAAAACACAGCGTGTCTTCGGAAGCTCTTACCAAATGGAAAACTTTTGAATTATTTACTTTACGAAAAAAGTGCCTCTTTATTAAAAGTCCTGGTTGATAAGAAAATATATTTTCACAAAAATCATTGTATGTGGATGTACAGGGTGCCCTGATTTCGTTGCAATTGTAGGGTATCTTGGTTATTATTAGAGATAAAGACTTGCGGTTTTCGTAAAATGTTGCTACTTTTTAATAAAATACAAGATTTTTTATGGTCCTCTTCGTTTCTGACATATAGGGCAAAATTACTTTTTTTTAATTTTCGGCCCCCTTGTATTTCAGTTGTCTTGTCACTTACAACAAAAGAAGAAACTGATATTAGTGGATATTTTTACGCAGAATCCAGTAGTGGTGTAGTTAGATATTTTTAAATGTTATATTTTTCGAGATATGAACCAAATATATGATTTTTTATTGGAACACCCTGTATAATTTTTATTTGTTAAATTTAAACGGATGAGAGCTTTTTAAAAATGTATAATACTAAATATTTAGAGACTCTTAATTGATGTTTTAAATTTTAAAATTGAATTTCGCATAGTATTGCTATGATATAGATTTCAATACAAAAAAATTATCTCTCTTCAATTTTGTTTTGGGTTCAAAATTCAAAATTTAATTATTTATTTATTAATAAGGAATATCCAAACTGGCATAAAAATTCTAACAGAAAAATATTAGTTTTTCTTAATTTTTAACTTTCTATAGTCTATAATATCAAAAGTGGAACGTTTAGAACGTATGAAAACATTTTTATATTTTTTGTTGGAACATCACCTCCTAAAGTTTCACAGTAGTCACGGGACACCCTATGTAAAGTATTTTTATTAAATCCCATATTTTAGTAAAAATTTATAATAAAAAGAGACCATTTACACGTGTCAACCTAAATGAGAAGCTGCGACGAGGCTATGAATGTAAATTATTTTCCTGTAATAAAAACTTTGCGGTTGATTAAACTGAAGCGATAGAATATGTAAATTTCTACCTTTAGACATTTTTATTTTATTGAGGTTAGTCGCCCTCGAATATTTGCTTTTTATCTGAACTTTCAAAAATATCGGTTCTGCATTAAAATGATTTTAGTTTTCGCAATCAAGATGAATTACCATCTAAAATTTGTCAATGTCTGCAAACATTAGGGCTACGTTTTTAAATTACATATTTTTGGTTTACTACTAATTTTTGTATTAATAGACCAGTGCTAAAGCCTTAAATGAGCAAAAAGTAAAAAAAAATGTTAAATAAAACTTATTGAAAAAGCTATAGAATATAACAAAAAAAAAAGGAAATATAAATTACGGGCGATCAAAGGTCGGGAAGAGGAAGGGAAAAAGGTTCAAGGTTAAAAAATATTGGAAGAATTGAAAATAAAGCTATCTGAGAACTTAAATCGACTATTACGTTGATATAAACCCGTTGTTTATCCAGTGGCGTCGTAAGTATGTAATTAAAAAATAATAATAAAAATAAAAATGTTTCATTTTAATGATACACCCTGTATCAATATTTATTAAAATTAGAACTTAAGTATCTTGGGTAAGGAGGATTTAAAATAATGTAACAGATTTGAAATAAATTTTGTCCTAAAGGTAGTTTACTCCTGAATCGAAAAATATCAAACCCCCTTAAAACGTACGTCTATGAGGTATCGCATTTCTTACCCTGGGCAAAATGTGCGCCTTATAGCCATACAGCCTCCTGCCAAAAATAAAAAAGATCGCTCAACAAACAACCAAGAAATTGGCTTGTATCCATCTTAAGTGGGACACCCTGTATATATATATATATATATATATATATATATATATATATATATATATATATACGCAAAGCCAGACACTTCCGTTAGAGACTTCTACTGTACCGTTTTACACGCAATCATAGAATAAACTGGGATGCATCGGGTATTTTAGCAAGGGAAACTTGTTCTAAAAACGCAAAAGCAAAGAAATTGCGTACATTATAATATTAAATAAAGATTATCACAGCCCCACAAAAATAAAAAAGTTGGTGATCCGAAAGACTAAACCATGGTATATTTATGTTTTTGGGGTCGCTGACTCATCATCTGTGGGGTCAGTTTGACCCTATTAGGTCAGAGTCAAGGTCATTTAAGGTCAATTACAGCCCAACAAGTAAAAAGAGTTGAAGGTCCAAAAGACCGGACTATGGTATCTTTTTGTTTTTGGGGTCGCTGAATCTAAATCCGGGTTCAGTTTAATCCCATCAGGTCACGATCAGGATGATTTCAAGGTCAAATTATTAAATTTTATTTAAAATAGACCACAATCTTTGTAAATTTTATGTTTTTGTATGTTGTGTAGCATCAATTTCAGCTAATTTGAATAACACTTGGTTAACCTTGCTTGATACTAAAGTATCTTCAGGAATACCTAAATTTAACTAACCCATCACCTTTATGTCTTACAAATAATAAATAAATCAGTTACTTATGTCACTCATGACACAAATGTCATACTATTTTTAAAGTTCAAAATTGAAATGTTATTTAATTTTTTATTTTTATTTTTTAACTTAATTTTAATTTAACCACGGTGACAGACTTGCCAGTAAAATATTGACTTTTAATTAGAATTTGTTGGATTTTGGGGGAATTTTTCTTTATTTTGTTTTAGGCAACCGGCCAGGTTAATTGGTCTGAACAGAGTCAGCTCGTATGCCCCGGGACCAGGACCGAATCAGTCCCATTCTTTCCAGATAGATTTTGACGTGTCCCCAATTAAAAGACCACTGAATAAATAAATCCGCCGACCCAATATAGGACATATTTTCAATAATCGTTTAAATAAATTGACCTGTTTAAGACTAATATTTATTTAGACTAATGAACTGTTAGTACAAGCATTATGCCCATTTAAACTGTGACGCGTGATACGTTTTCAAATTTTAAAGGCTAATTGCTTTGATTATTTTAAACAAAAGTTCATACAGTAAGCGCAATAAATGGAAACCTTTTTGTTTTTGATTTTTCAAAAAAAAAAACTTGATAATATGTCTGCACACAAAGAAACTTACAAAACACTAAAAAAAACTTAAATTAAATTATAGCAAATACTAGGTAGATGCAAACTAACGAACGTTACATTGGAGACAACTACTTTATTTTTAAACTTGAGCAAAAATATTATTTAGAAAACTTAATAACAATGAAAAGTATTGTCATATTTTTAAAAGCAACACCTCCTATTAAAAAAAAATTTAAAAAAACTTACTTTTTCAACTTACCCCGTGTAGAGATTAGATCGAACTAAAATAACTGTCGTAAATATTCCTAACTGACCTTAATTAAAAAAAAATGTTAAAGTATTGTTATTTTTAAATTATTTAGATACATTTAGATCACTTTAAAAGCAAATGTAAATTCTTGATTTTTTTTTTTAATAGGGGTAAAATTTAAAAGTCCATTTAGAATATTGTTTTATCTCATATTCTTCTTAAAGAAAACACATATACTTTACAGATTTTTACATTTATTTTGTTTGTGTTTAAATTCGGCTTAAAATATATATATTTTATTATATTTTGGGTTTAACTAAACTTTGTTAAAATTTAACATATTATATATTAGGAACCGTTTTTACAATGTTGTGTTAATCTTTGGTTTACTATACTACTACCATAAAAACGAACCATACATGTTAAGGAGGGACATTCCGTGACATTAACAAAATTTTTTTCTAGGACTTTAACCATTTGTTCTTTAACCCTTAGTTAAGGGACATTTTTTTGAATAATATTTCTTAGAATGTTTATTTTTAAATTAATGTAACAACAGCAACAAATACTAAATTAAATGCTTGTTACATCTTAGCTAACAATATTTTTTTACTTTGCCTAAACCAAAAGTAAAATAAAAAAAGAGTTTTAAAGTCAGTGTTGTACAATTTTTGTCAGAAATATTCGTTTAGGAGCCACTCGGTACTCGACTGGAGCTAATACATTTGATTAAGTTTAACAGTCCATAACGTGAGAACAAAGAATTTGCGGATCCCTGTTCATACTTGTAAACTTTTTGTCCCAAAATCATGGAAAGAATCGTATGCAAAATTTTGGTGATGTACTTTGTTAACATCCTGTTTTTACCAGAATAACTGTGGATAGTTAAACAAACTAGCACATTAATTTATATTGTATAATAAAAAAGAATAAAATTATCAGGGGTAAAAATTTATAACATCACACTAGGTATATAAAAACAAAATTATAAACCCACCTTTTCATATTCTGCATTAGCAAAAAAATTATAAAAGATTTTAATTATTTTACCAACTTATTACAACTAAAAATCATTTCCGTACCTTAAAAGGACAACTTAGGTAAACTAACAGATAGTTATAACTTGTAAGATTTATTACCTTACTTCTCGAACTTAAGTTTCCAAGTAACAGCTTAATTTACCTGAAACTTTTTGTCTCCTAATTTGAGATAAGCCATATTTAATACTTTTATTAAAAGAAAATAAAGAAAATAAACAACTTTAATTAAATTTTAATCTTACAAAAAAAATAATCTTAATTAGGTTTGGCGTCACCGCTTTTTATTTTCTTTTAATGTACTGTGATTAGCGTTGTATGTTTGATGTTTTACACTTATCAAACTTCTTGTCAAATAGGTTGGTCCAAGTTTACCTTGAATAAATTTGATAATGTACAACAGAAAATTGGATATCAAAGAACTAGGCCGCCTTGTCAAATTTATTTAAAGGATTAGAGAACATCCCATTTTTCGTCAAATATTTGATGCAAAACTTTAAACATACCAACCCAATGAATTAAAAATTGACAACTGGCAGCTGGAGCAACTACTTAACCTCAATTTTATTGTGATTGGTGTGGTGTTTGGTTTTTAAAAAACACAGCGTGTCTTCGGAAGCTCTTACCAAATGGAAAACTTTTGAATTATTTACTTTACGAAAAAAGTGCCTCTTTATTAAAAGTCCTGGTTGATAAGAAAATATATTTTCACAAAAATCATTGTATGTGGATGTACAGGGTGCCCCGATTTCGTTGCAATTGTAGGGTATCTTGGTTATTATTAGAGATAAAGACTTGCGGTTTTCGTAAAATGTTGCTACTTTTTAATAAAATACAAGATTTTTATGGTCCTCTTCGTTTCTGACATATAGGGCA
Organism: Listronotus bonariensis; assembly: GCA_014170235.1. Taxonomy (NCBI): domain Eukaryota; kingdom Metazoa; phylum Arthropoda; class Insecta; order Coleoptera; family Curculionidae; genus Listronotus; species Listronotus bonariensis. Next base: position 2,001 of record JACEGR010004656.1, on the reverse strand, counting down.
AAATTACTTTTTTTTAATTTTCGGCCCCCTTGTATTTCAGTTGTCTTGTCACTTACAACAAAAGAAGAAACTGATATTAGTGGATATTTTTACGCAGAATCCAGTAGTGGTGTAGTTAGATATTTTTTAAATGTTATATTTTTCGAGATATGAACCAAATATATGATTTTTTATTGGAACACCCTGTATAATTTTTATTTGTTAAATTTAAACGGATGAGAGCTTTTTAAAAATGTATAATACTAAATATTTAGAGACTCTTAATTGATGTTTTAAATTTTAAAATTGAATTTCGCATAGTATTGCTATGATATAGATTTCAATACAAAAAAATTATCTCTCTTCAATTTTGTTTTGGGTTCAAAATTCAAAATTTAATTATTTATTTATTAATAAGGAATATCCAAACTGGCATAAAAATTCTAACAGAAAAAATATTAGTTTTTCTTAATTTTTAACTTTCTATAGTCTATAATATCAAAAGTGGAACGTTTAGAACGTATGAAAACATTTTTTATATTTTTTGTTGGAACATCACCTCCTAAAGTTTCACAGTAGTCACGGGACACCCTATGTAAAGTATTTTTATTAAATCCCATATTTTAGTAAAAATTTATAATAAAAAGAGACCATTTACACGTGTCAACCTAAATGAGAAGCTGCGACGAGGCTATGAATGTAAATTATTTTCCTGTAATAAAAACTTTGCGGTTGATTAAACTGAAGCGATAGAATATGTAAATTTCTACCTTTAGACATTTTTATTTTATTGAGGTTAGTCGCCCTCGAATATTTGCTTTTTATCTGAACTTTCAAAAATATCGGTTCTGCATTAAAATGATTTTAGTTTTCGCAATCAAGATGAATTACCATCTAAAATTTGTCAATGTCTGCAAACATTAGGGCTACGTTTTTAAATTACATATTTTTGGTTTACTACTAATTTTTGTATTAATAGACCAGTGCTAAAGCCTTAAATGAGCAAAAAGTAAAAAAAAATGTTAAATAAAACTTATTGAAAAAGCTATAGAATATAACAAAAAAAAAGGAAATATAAATTACGGGCGATCAAAGGTCGGGAAGAGGGAAGGGAAAAAGGTTCAAGGTTAAAAAAGATTTTTCTTAATCTTCAGCAAAACTATATGTCCGATAAAAAAAAGTTTAAGGGTAAAGTTGTGGGGAATAAAAAGATCTACAACTTTTGTATTTACACTTTCTTCACATATCCTAAAATTTTATGTGAAAAATTAAATAACCTAATTTTTGGCTGTTTATTTATATCTTTACAAGAATTCATTTTATTGGTAAAAGCTTACCTTTGTACGTTATGTTTCCAACACTGCCGTTCTACGAAAAACATCGTATATTATATGCACATATGGTGTTTTTCTATTGGACGGCAAAACACACTGTAATTTTTTAGATTTTAAATATTTATTTTTTTACTACAACCTTCTTACTTCTTTTCTAACTTAGATCGCTTGTAATTTTCTTTTCTTTAATTTTCGCTATATTCTTTATCTTTAAAAATGAAGTGTAGTTTTTTCATCAGCAGTCAGATTTGTATTGCCTATTAAGATATTCAGGGTACAACAAGAGGTTCAAATGTTTTAATGAAATACCATGTATAATAAATCACCCATGAAAAGGTCTTTTAAAGAGCTTAAAAAATATCAAATTGGATAACTTTATTTTTATTAAGTTTAGTAAATATGTCATACAAATCTGAGAAACTTGTGTAAATTCCAATTAGGTATGTTACCGTGCTAATTACCCTTTTTTTATTATTTTTTTTAAAGATAGGCATTTTGTATATACCGGTTCAGCTAAATAACTTAACACATCGGCAATGTAAGGAAAATGTAAACATTTCTGATTGGATTAGTCACATAGATCCTTTGTTGTTGCTTTGCTGACCGATATCCCTATTTGCTTAACCAGTATATATGTCTCTAAAACATCCCAACTTTTTGTGCTACTCTGTATGTTCTATTCAAGTAA